>CM035146.1:69140114-69342614 GCA_020205605.1 Panax ginseng | reverse complement strand
AAAGCTATCTAAAGTCTTCTTGGCAGCCCACTGTAAGATTTTTCAGGGTTTTAAGCTTTTTATTACTTCTATATACTTATATCTACTAACGTTGAGAGTTGCGTTGTGTGGGTATGCCCGGATCGTCGATCCGTGACTTTTTATTTCTTTTATATATATATATAGGATCAGGTGCGGGAGTCCGCATTTTGTTAAAATACAGATTTTTTTTTTCTTTTTTTTAAAAAAAAGTTTAATATTTTTATTGAACTAGTTACATAATACAGTATTTTGGGTGTGATTTGGATACATATAACAAAACAGGTCTGTACATACCTGTTTTGTTATATGTACCCAAAACACTGTATTATGTAAAATTCCAGTTTCATAAAATATTAAACTTTTTGTTTTAGTTGTTTTTAAAATTAAAAAAAAAAAGTTCGCATTTTAAGAAAATGCGTGAGTCAGATAAGAACAGGACCCATATATATATATATATATATATATATATATATATATATATATATATATATATATATATCTGATCCAGGATATTAAGCTCACCCTTATTCAACTCACTGAAGCTCACTCCCCCCTTTAGCGGCGGACGTGAAGGTTGATTATATCTGTCGTAAATCATACTTTTAGCAACACTATATGTTGTCCATCGCTAAAAGTATGAGCGGCGATTATATGTATTTAAAAATCATCACCGTCCGTCGCTAAAAAGGGTTGAGCTTCAGGTGAGTTGGATAAATGAAAGTGAGTATATATATATATATATATATATATAAGATAAAAGGCCACGAAGTGATCTCTCGAGCCGAGATAGAATGTATATATATATATATATATATATATATATATATATATATACATTTCAAAGTCACATGGAGTTTACTTCGTGGCGATTGATAAATCATATATATATATATACTTATATATATATTTACCGCTTTTATATAAATATCTGCTTTATTGCTTTCATAATGTAGATATTTAGTTTTCAGCCTGCGGGCTAGATTTGCCTCAATATGGCTATTTCTGACTTTAACCGGTTCATAGTGACTAAATTGGAACCGTTGAAGCTGGAATGGTTTAAATTTACTCAAATCTTGTTCTTTTTCTACCTTTTGTACATATTACTTTCTCATGTGAGCCTAGGAATCATGTGATCACAGATTCAGCTTTTGAATCTAGATTCGGTTCCCGTGATGGACATTTTGCAGCTACAGCCAGCTTGTAAATTATCTACGGTGTCTGAAAATCTTTAGATGTCTCTCATGCCCACAAGGAGTTCGACATTGCTATGTATCTTATTTTCTCAAAGATGACTCGCATATCAAAAATAAAAGCAATCAAGCCGAATACATAATAAAATGGAAGTATCAAAGGCCTCAATTACTATTAAGCACAAGGGTTTGAAAAACTTGTTTTACAAAACTTCACTGCTATATCTTGTTGAAATTGAACTTTTATATAAAAGTCAAACCCTTTGTATATAGGTGCAAACGAGACATAACACTACTTCCAGATAACTGCACATAGGCGCTACACACACAGAGATAAAAGTTTAATGAAAAGTGGCGGTAACCGTGTTATCACGGAAGTCGGGGGGTGCCTTACACCTTCCCTCCGCTTAATCAAGCCCCAGACCCTAACGAATTTCGATTTCTCAGACCAGTTAAACAGTGTCAAATACACGGGTCTTTGTGCAAACCTTTTCTCGGTTGAGTTGGTGCAACCATTTAAAAATACCAATTGGCGACTATAACAGTCAAATCGTCGACATATATATGTCGGACCCTTTCAAACTTGTTTTTTTCAAATAAATCTCACCTAAAATGAGAACACCAAAAGACAAGAATAGAAAGGGACAAATACACATCCCGACGTCAGCAGGTGGCGACTTTGTTAGCAACTCCAGTAAGAGGGCTTAAGCCATTTTTCAAGCTTTTCAAAAAACTTTTATCTGCTTATATGTGAATACTACATTTACATTGAATGGATGTATACTAATGCTTTATTTACTGCACTTTAGTGCTTCGCACCATATCTGTCTGTGATATTAGTGCTTCACACATGTCATCATTTCCATGCGGTGAGATGCGATGTATGTGAATGTATGTTGTGTGATTCCACCACCAGGAGGCTAAACTGTCGGTGTTTGATTACTGGACTCGTCGGAAGACTAATTCCACGAGGCTTAAGAAAGGAACCACCTAGATTCGCTCCAATTGAAAGATCGGATTTACTTCCCATCAAGTAAATTGCGATGATCTGGGGACCTTCATGTCGAAAAGCCACGAGAGTAGCCTAAAGATAGGTCAGCCTCTGATAAACCAAACGCGGAGGGAAGTCTCTTCATAGCTTCCCATTTCAATTACTTGTAATTTTAATTACTTATAATTTCATTTCCATGTCAATCTCCATGTAATGGAAAATATAAAGGAGTATGTGAACATGCATTCCTTTTCATATCAAGACATGTCATGCTATCATGTCATCAAAACGACTGACATTCGTTTTACAGGAAAAACCTTAAAACACTCCTAAAAAATGGACACAATTACATAGCATGTAACATTTCCCCATTTTCCTAGACTAAACTACATAGTCTTTTTATAGGGAAACGATTGGTCCCATTACCCGTTCAAAGTCCAAAAAGGCACTAAGCCCACAGTCAGACATGGCTACAAGTGCTCAGCCTAGTCCTACTCCTATCTCTCGCGAGGAGTTCGAAGGATTAAGCAATCAGATAATAGAGTTGGCTATTCTCCTGAAGGAACTAAACAAATCAACTCAGGGTCCACAATTACCCATACAAACAGAATCCTCTGCACAAGGAGGAATCCAGGGTCCGGATAGAAAAGTCCCAATACCTGAGTCTCGGAATGAGAAGTCCAACAAAACCCCTGAAATCGCCCATCTTAAAGAAGATCAAGACACTTGTGATATTCAGAAGAAGGTTTTACAAATGGAAGAGACCATTCGGTCCATCAAAGGGACTGGAATGCACGGAAATGTTTCATATTCAGACCTTTGCATCTTCCCCGGGATTCATTATCCGGAGAAATTTAAGGTTCCCGACTTTGAGAAATATGATGGATTGGGAGATCCTTATACTCACTTAAAAGTGTTTATTGGAGAGCTCGAATCCTACACCAAGAATGAAAAGCTGAGAATGCAGCTATTTCAGAAAAGTCTGACTGGAGAAGCCATAACATGTTACACCAGATTAGATAACTCCAAAATTTATAGTTGGGAGGAGTTAGCCCATGCTTTCCTCAATCAATACATCTTTCAAACTCAGATGGCTCCAGACAGGTATCAAATTACCAAAGTCAAGAAGCAAGTTAATGAGTCATTCACAGAGTATGCCCAAAGATTGAGGTGTTTGGCTGCTCAAGTAATCCCATCCATGACAGAGATTGACATGGTGATGACCTTCATAGATATTCAAGAAGCTCCATTTTATGAGATGGTACTAGTTGGAATAGGAAAACCATTCTCAGAAATGATTAAGCACGGAGAAATGGCAGAAATGGGATTGAAGTCTGGGAATATTCAAGACCTCGCCGCTTTAAAAGTCGTAGCTAAGCATATCCAATCTGGAAGTTATGGGAACAACCCCCGGAGGGTCCATCAGAAGAAAGAAGAGGATGTTTCCTTGATACTGCAAGGACAAACATAGAAAGGCATTCAAAACTTTCCTATTCAAAGGAAAAACTATTCCCCTTTCTAAGCACAATACTCAAATCCTCCCTTGCCAAAGAGTGGAGAAGTCAGATGCTCAAGAGTGTTCACACCCTTAGGGGATTCACTCGAAAACATTTTCAAACTTCTGACAGCTCAGAAGAAAATCACTCATCTCCTTCCACCGGACAATCCAAGTGGAAAGGGCTTCAATACAAGTAAGAAGTGTGCTTACCATTCTAGAGCTCCAGGCCACGACACTCAGGATTGTTGGACCCTCAAGCATAAGATCCAAGACTTAATAGATAGTGGTGAGATTGTGGTAACCAAACCCGAATAACCACACGTTTAAGATACCCCTCTCCCTCAACACAAGGAAGAGGAGGTTAACATGATTAACAGAGGCAGTGGAAAGAGCTCCAAGTACCTCAAATATGTGGGTGGTTCTCCCCAAACCAGTAAAGATAATTCCAACAAGTGGGATTATTCAGAGTTCCAGTTCATGATGGTACGGGATTTGAAGTCTCTTGACGAACAGGTCAATCAATTGGCAAAACTGGTGATACACCAACACCAAGTCACACGACAGTTGTTCAGTCAGGAGCATGCTAATCTCCTTTCTCTTATCACAATGACTCCATCACTCACCCAAGAGAGTGAAACCTTGGTGGAAAAGCTTGTAAGAAAAGCAAGAGCTCAAACCCGTCGGGACTTTGCCAACAAAAAGGAGTTCACCTATTTAGGCCAATCGATGGAAGAAATTTTGCAGATGCTGATCAATAAGGGAAAAATCACAGCACTTCTACCTCCAGTCAACCCACGCTCAAAAAGATTTGATGCTACTGAAGTATGTCAATACCACTCCCATTCTCGCAGTCACAGAACTGAGGAATGATGTGCACTCTGCTATCTTATACAAAATATGATTGACAGCGGTGACCTGTAACTGGCAGATGATGACACCGTATCACTTGAGAGTGGACATACATTTCCTTCAGGATCACAAAGATGGAAGGAAATAGTACCATTATATCTTCTGAGGAAGATTTGGCTGCCACATCATTTATAATTCAACCCATCAAGCTCAAATGAGTTGAAAACCCTTTGAAGGTGGCTACACCAGCACCACTAATATTGTCGTTCAGGTCACAACATCCTATCATTGGCCTTAAGAAAGTCCAATGGAACTATAGAGAGGTTGAAGGATAAACATCAAACACAATTGATGCGGTATCTAAGGAAAATCCGTTATATCTCCCTCAATGAGTGATGAAGCCAGTCATCAGATCTAAGGGGAAAGTGCCCAAAGAGAAAATCGAAGAATTCCTCCACCAGATGGGACATAATAAAGCCAAGGTGGTGCAAAGCTTGAAAGAAGCACCTCAACATATATCTATTTTGGACTTGGTTTTCTATTCAGAAGATCACCGGAAGGTCTTACTAAAGATATTGGAAGAAGCCCACTTGCCAAAGACAGTGGATGTAGAAAACTTTCATCATCTGATAGATCACATATTTAATAACAATGTCATATCCTTCACCGATGATGACATACCTCCCGAAGGGACGGGTCATTGTAAGCCACTGCACATAGCAGTGATGTCTTCCGGATATGTGGTCGGAGGAGTGCTAATAGATGGAGGATCATCCCTAAACATCTGCCCCTACTCCACATTAGAAAGAATGAAGATCAATCTCAGCTAGATACGAAGTAGCCAAACAATCATCAAAGATTTTAATGGATCTCAACGAAATGTTGTCGAAGAGATTGAATTATAAGTGGAAATCGGTCCACATACATTCTATATATCCTTCCAAGTGCTGAAAATCACTACATGATATAATTTATTGTTAAGAAGACCTTGGATCGACATGGCAGGAGCCATCTCATCCACTCTTCATCAATAACTCAAGTATATCATCAACAATAATCTGGGAACTGTTAGTGCTGAACCAGAGTATCATGTCCAAAGTGATATACCTCTCATCAGTTTTAATGAAGAAGTTGAGCCTATCAGCTTCCAAGCCCTTGAGGTGAGCACCACTCACTATCAACCCATTGGGGCTCCAGCTCTGAAACCCAGAGTTTCCACCGAGGTAATGTCGGCCAATCAAGAGATGATATCCTTGCGTTTCAAATAAGGATAAGGGTTAGGAAAGAATCAGCAAGGAATCAAATGCCCAATTCAAATTTCCAGCCAGACAGGGAAGGCCGAACTAGGCTACTCCCTTAGGTTTAGTCACAAGAACCCGCACAAGCATACACAAGTTCCTTCATCTACAAGGTTGTTTCCTAAACCTACAGATGTAGATTCTGTACGGCCTCTAAGGATAATTCCTATCTCTGTGGTGAGTATGTTATTTCCTAAGCTAATACCGGTTAAAGAGAAGGAAGTCCTAACATGGAGGAAAGGAATCAAATACGTAAAAAAGACATAAAGAGACGGTTATCGAAGATGTACTTCCTGGTGCATACCGAGGGTATGAACAAGGATATCTTAGATGACGACTGCTCAGATGTCATGGTCATCATTCAAGAGGAGGAGGAAGATAATAGCACCTTCATCACAGCTGTCCACCAGGACCTGACCCTCGACAATTGGAGCAGCACTCCTTGCATTTTTCGAAAAGGGTAAAAAGGGCAGAAAATCCCTATGCCCTATATATAGCAATAACTGCTTACTTTTGTTGTATAGTATTAGCAGTTGTTTTTGTCATGTCATGCTAACATTTTGTATGATCAAATAGTTTCATATATTAAGTGCAAGCATTTTTTTCAGGACTCTAAAGTTAGATTTGCCTAAACTTCTTGATGGAGTGCCTATTCTTCACAAAGACTGCAACTTTGATGTAAAGTTGGACTCTGACTTGATGGAGATTGAACAAGAGGAGTATGAGGTGCTTGAGGAGATCAAAGAATGGGTCAAAGATAAACCCAAGCCAAATCTTGATCAAACCACCTCTTTTAACCTCGAAAACTCAGAAAACCCTAAATAGATCTAGATTGGCATGTACCTTACCCCTAGCCAAAGGAATGACATCGTTACTCTATTGACCCAATTCCAGCATATATTTGCATGGTCTCATGAAGACATGATCGGTTTGTCAACTGACATCGTCATTCATCTCCTACCCATTAAAGAGAGATTCAAGCAAGTCAAACAAAAACTCAGGCGATTAAAATCTAAGTGGAGTTTGAAAGTCAAAGAAGAAATTGTGAAACAATTTCAAGCCAGCATCATCATTGAATGATGTTGGTCGGAAGCTGCACTTTGACAGGATGCACTCTCCAATCCCGGAATGGCCTCGCTGTAATTGGATGGATGAGTACGTTGGAGATTTTCTTGACTTGCTTCTACCCAATGAGGCCTTTATTCCTCATCCTCCTAGGTTTGCTCATAAATTTTCTATGGAAGAAATGATTCATCGTCTTCTCCATCGTCCCTATTTCACTTCTCGTCCTCTGCCTGTGATACACGTTAATGATATTGATATCTAATGCTCTTTTTGGTGATGACAAAGGGGGAGACATAACAAACTGATGAGTTGTTGATGAAGAAGCAAGCTACTGTGAAGACGTAGATTTTGGTTTTTGTTGATTGTGTTTAAAAACTATTATGGGTTATTTAAAACGATTTGGCTGGAGCCAGTATTAGATTTTATGTTGCTAAATTTTATTTTATCTGATATTTGTTGAAGCTAACAATTTTGCAGGATTATGTTTGGATTATGTTTGATTCTTTCTAAAAATTTTAAATATGCATGAATTTAGGGGGAGTTATAATTTTTGGTGTTTTCATCATCAAAAAGGGGGAGAATGTTGACTTGTTAATATTCTAACCTTATTATTTTGACAATGACTTGATATTTTGGACTAATTTGTTTATTATGAAATTTCAGGAAGTTGATGAAAGGATTATTGTCTAAAGACTTTGAAGATTTGAGTCCTAAGGATTTTATGTAAGGTCATTGCAAATATTCAATTTTTCGATACAAGGCTCTAGGACATTTTATGTGTGCATTAAAATGTGATATTTTGTACATGCTTAAGAATTTTTATGCTAACTGTTATTATATATGGTTAATATTTATATATTATGCATGCGTAAAAATTAAATTATCTTATTGTCCGGTTTAAATGATTTACTGCCAAGAGCCCTGATTATTTAAAATAATGATGTATGTACAAGTTGATGTAGGAAACTTAAAGGTTGTTTTTTGAGAAATGATCAAGAGCCATGATTGCTATAACCTCGGTACATTCATATCTTGTATATCCTGATTTGTTAGACTTTTACACTTCTACATTAATGCCATGATATCTTTTGTTTCGGAATTGATATACCAACTTGATATGTGGCGGCAGACTTTATTAAGTGGAATTGAAAAAGTCTAAACTCTAAAGTGTTTTGTATCTGACTCAATTTCTTTTTGGATTACTGTTGAAAGAGTCCAACATATATTTGTAACTACCGAAGATAATTGGATTTGTCATTCCTTAGCCATTAACGGATGTATTTTTGGAAAGTTACTTATTTGTTGGCAACGTAAATATTTTCTATACAACGGAATTATTTTGTAGAGCAACGGTAATTTTTGGGCTAGAAAAAGAACTGAAATCAATGATATAAAAACACAACACTTGAATTAATCTTTGCACCCATATACTTGAAAAGCTAGTCCATTATTCTTTGTGCAAATTCTCAGCTACTGTGCAATTAATTTTAGATTATTTCTCAATTGTTTTCGTGAGCTTCATATTGGTGATATCTCTTTTACTACTTGATCGTTGCATTCATTAGTTGGGCCTTGCATTGTTAAATTATTTATTTGCTTTGATCATTAAACCTCTATATTTGTAATCTTATAATTTTTAGACTAAGTGTTGTCTAAAGGAATTTAATCCAGGTGGATTAAGGTTTGTTTACAAATAGGTTCAAGGAAGTATAGGTGCTTAAGGAGTGCATCGGTGCATAAGGAGCAAGTGTGCTCAAGTGAATTACTGTAATTCAAATTTGATAGAATCTGTTTTGTAACAAGGGTCATTTTTAAAGAAATAAAAGTGAGTCTCCAATACTAGTTGGTATTGGACGTGGACTAGGCTATTATTATAGAGGGTAATAGCTGAACCACGTAAAAATCATGGTGTTGATTTTTTTACTTGCTTTACTTTAATTACTCACAAAAGCTTGTTAATTAACTTAATAATTATAATTTCAGCAAGATATTTGCATAAAATCAAATAGTCAATTCAATAGACTATATTCATTCACCAAACTGCATTCATCAATATAGCAGGCTATATTCGATAGTTTGGTTTAAAAATAAAAATTGGTCATAGTTTATTCCCACACTTATTCAACCCCCCCCCCCCCCTTCTAAGTGTGCCTTATCTAAATTTTAAGACTTCACTGCAGGGTGGCGCGGCCGCGCTGCTCCTTGTTCAAATCAGAACTGTTAAACATAAGCTTGGCCAGTCTTGCACACCCATAAACATTAATGATGACACTTGCAGAATCATATATGTTATGATGTTCATAATTATGTTTGGTCTCTTCTATATCTTGTTCTTTACATGATTCATTATCAAATTCCACAAAATCAATACTTTAAGTGTTGATTAAACAAAGTCTTTCATGTTTAGTCGTTATACTCATACAACGAGATCAACAAGTCTCAATTAAACATACTTACATTAGATTAGTCATGTATTTCAAGTTGTGATGTTCTACACCATTTAGACTTGTCCTAATCCATGCTCAACTATTTTTACAATGCATATAACTAGCTAGACATTCATGTTAATCATGTCTATAGGCATAACACACCTAATCATGATGTCAAATTCAGAATACTTGTAACGTATCTATTGGCAAAACTAGTTCTCAATTCTTAAGATTTCCTTTGAAATCTCATGTTAAGCCACCAAGTGTGCAAAGCCACTTCATTTACTATACTTCATACTCTCATATATACATACTAGACCACATAAGCATGCTCACAAGTTCCTAACTCAAAATGTATATAGTTTATCAAGTTCGTATTCGAAACTTTAAGTTTCCATTAGTAGATCATCAAACTTATTCAAGCATGCAAGGTAAGTCCACATATTCTATATCATGCTTTCATGCTTACGTATATATGAAATCAGATCATGATAGCATGTTTTCAAGTTCAAAACTTAGTGTATATATAGTTCATTTACACATAGCTAGTATAGTCTTTTACTTGCAATTTTCCTTTAAATCATGCTAAAATAGTCTATGTTATCTCCAACAATATAAACTAACATATTGATCACATGTCAAGTCATATCATAACTTAATACATTTGCACATAAAGTCAAAACATGTATTACACAATGTTTATCAAAACTAGTTTCTAAATAGTTAAGCATTCTTTGAATACGCATACCAAACCAAGCTAACATGACTTACTATATACAAAGAAACATCATTTCATATGTTAGAGTCATTTACATGCATAATCTAACTAACAGAACATGCTTAGAATAACACAAAACCAACAAGATCAAAGATTCAGGATAGACATCCATGCGGTAGTGAGAGTTTGTTTATAAAAGTGGCGCTACCACATACTTCGAGCAAAAGCAAAAATTTTGGCTCTGCTTCTACAGAGCCTTAACACAACATTACCAAACTTCTTCTGCTGCAACTCAGACTAGCTCTAATGCTTCTAAACATGCATACAAACTTAGACAACACAATGGCATGCTATCTCATACCAATTAACAGAGAATTCATGAGAATTATAAGAATTTTACAAACTCAAAATTAAGAACATAAAATCAGAATTTATACCTTTTGAAGCTTAAATGGATTCCCTCAATGCACTAATTATACTTCCTCAATTCTCAGCAACTCACTTTTTATATGCAACTTATCAGTGAATTTTACCAACTGAGAAATGAAGAATGTGGCTGCCATTTATAGAGAAATGGCTGCCCAGTTAATGATCTTATCCCATGGTTTGAATCAATGGAAGATGGAAGAAAACAATGGACAAGAAGAAGTTGGCCAACCACCAACTTTGTAGCCATCATCACCATGGATTATAGCCGATGAATTTCACGCAATTGAGACTAGGTCACTGTTTGAGCACTGTGTTGGTCACTAAATATGGGGCACGGGTTTAAAACTCAGCAACTAAATTACATAATGCTTAGTTTGGTTCCTTGGACTTCCGAAATATAATTTTAATGTGTTAATGTTATTACATAATGGAAAGTTAGGGATTATTTATGTACCCACATCATATAATCCATGTACATTAGTCTAGTCTAACATGTATGGACTCAATTTAATTGGTCACTAATAATTTAAAATCTCCTTAAAACTTTATTATTCCAATTAGACTCGCTTATTGAAATAATTTGTAATTATGTGATATAGTATATCTTTAATGCCCCCACACGTACTTGTTGTCACACAAGCATTATTTATGTTACTTAAATTCCTTCCATTTTACTATATAGTTTTATATATTATATAGTTACCTTAAAGTGTCACACTACACTTTATTTTTAATGTACGTACTATATATTATCACATATCTTCCACACATCAATTAAATGAGTAAATATAATTCTAATTATGTGAACTATTTGCTCATTATTATTCTATTATTCACAATAACAATTAATTAATAATATAATATCAATTAATTATTAACTTCTTAATTTATTCATCCATTAATTAAATTAAACCACTTAAATTTCCATTTTCATGCCACACAAGGCATTTCACAAATCTCATCACAAACTCCACATTTTTCTCAATTCAATTTGAATTGAATTACTCATCTCACAACACATCAATATTTATATTCAAATAAATATTCATTTTATTATTATTATTATTATTATTATTATTATTATTCGTAAAATTCACGGTTCTTACATCAATAACGAGGGTTGGTTTAATCAAAGATACCGCAAGAAATGAATCATCGAGTTAGTATAATTGTGATGGTAATTTTATATGGGAAAAAAGGGAGTTCAAAACTTACGTTTGTGATCATACAACCAAGCTTAGTCGTTTAGGAGTTTGAAGTCCCATTCTTTCATCGGCAGCTTCTCAATGGTCTTCATTAGCTCCTCGAGTCGGGTTCGAGGTACTTGGTCGAAGGTTATGTTGGGATGGGAGGCTTTGGCCCAATCTGGACTCTGATGGGTGCCATGGCCTCGGACGAAAAACCACAAAGAGTGTGACCCCTTGTTGCTTGAAGGGGTCTTCATCAAGGGACGTTTCTCGATTTGTTTGCTTTGTTGTTTGTTTATTTGTCGAAATCCCGACTCCTTGGATCGGCTCATGGAAAATAAAGTGAAAAAGAAGTCAATGGTTGGGGGGATGCCACTTTCATGACGAGAATGCGATAAAGGAAATAATGTGGATATAGGAGTTCGACACCAGTTGGGCAAAGCCGACTCCTGTAAACCCTAGAAGGGTGATGATAAAGACATGGAGGGGAAGACGAACCCCATATTTGAGGGCGATGAGAGAAATGGCGGTCCACCAATCGGAATGGTGATACATTTGATCAGTGTGGAGACAATGTTGATGTGGGCGAATTGTTCGTCATTGGAATATTATTCCTGCATTTTCAGGATTTTAAGCTCGGCTTTGGATGGGCTTGAAGCTTGGGTGGCTGAGGAGGTGATGACGGTGCTAGTGGTTACTGTAGTAGCTTCGGTGGCAATGACAATGGGTATTTTGGGAGCGATGGTGGCTGAGGAGGTGACAGTGGGGGTTATGGCTGAGACGGTGGTGACAATGATGGGGATGATGGAAGTTGAGGTAGAGACGAGAAGGTTGCTATCGGTAACGGATAATCGGAGGTATTTTCGCTGAAAATAGGGGAATTGCATGGAGAAGAAAAAGATCACAGATGAGTCTTAGTTGATTTTGAATCTGGAAATGTTGTAGTTGTTTTTGGGATAGAGAGGTTTTTAAGCATTTCAAGTAAATGGAGACTCTAAATTTTATGGTCCATATTTAAAATGTGTTGGAATGTGACATCATGTTGACAGGAAAGAGAGAGAGAGCACATTTTAAATCTGAACCATGAAATGGAGTCTCCTTTTATTTGAAATAAAGATGATTTTGGTTCGATTTTTAAAATGATTGACATTTGGGCTTCACACAGTTTATGGATTCTGGCGCATTAAATGAGCCAAAATAATAATGCCCATGGGGAGCGTATGACACGAAAGCCTGTCGATCTCGTCCTTTGGGTTTTTTCATAAAATATTTAATTATTAGGCTTTAAATGGTAAGTCTTTCATTAAATACCCAATTTTAATAAAAGACTGGGGCGCCAAAATCCCCAATTATGGATTCCGACGCATTAAATGAGCCAAAATAA
The DNA here is from genome assembly GCA_020205605.1 of Panax ginseng. Classification (NCBI taxonomy): domain Eukaryota; kingdom Viridiplantae; phylum Streptophyta; class Magnoliopsida; order Apiales; family Araliaceae; genus Panax; species Panax ginseng. The sequence goes on along the minus strand of CM035146.1, from coordinate 69,329,555 downwards.
TAATGCCCATGGGGAGTGTATGACACGGAAGCCTGTCGATCTTGTCCTTTGGGTTTTTTCATAAAATATTTAATTATTAGGCTTTAAATGGTAAGTCTTTCATTAAATGTCCAATTTTAATAAAAGACTGGGAGCAATGTTGGGGCATGATAATTTGGGCCTGATGGATTTGGTAGGTCATAGTCTATATAGAGAAAGTCTCCACATGTAGGAATTTGGTTTGGGCAATGAGAGAATTTTAAGGAATCTAAGATTCCTACATATTACTCTCTCCGTTCCTAAAAGATTATCGTTTTAGAAGAAAAAATGTGTTCCAAAAAGTTTGTCGTTTACAACTTTCGAGGAGAATAAATTATTTACTTTCCTATAATTACCCCTACCTTCTCTCATTGTCCCAATAAATTCTCTTCTTTGTATTAATAGTTTTCAATTTCCCATAAAGGGGTAGTGATGGGATTTCAAACAAATTTTACTTGGTAAATGACACTTTCTTAATCCATGTGCCAAAACCTTAAACGACAATCTTTTAGGAACGGAGAGAGTAATTTCTAACTCCTAAGAAAAGAGTTAGGATAAAATCTGAGGAGATTTAATTTTGTCCCATTAAAGTATTTATCCTAATGAGGACAATGCGTTTAAGGAGGTGTGATCACTAACTATAAATATAATGCTATACGGCTATACCCTGGTATACAGATACACAATATCTTATTATTTTTCAGTACTAAACTTAATATTAACTTTTATTGTTAATCTTATTGAACATATATTTAATCTCACACCGAAAATATTTTCCCACGATCTGTTTAGACCGTCAAATTTATTTGTGTGGTTTTGTTTGTGTAAAATTAGATGTATTTTTGATAATTGAGATAGGTGTACGAATATTGAAGTTAACCATAAACAATCAAACAAAACCACCAAATGTTTCTTTTTGTGTTCACAATCATTCACATCTGTCCCACTTTTTCTCATCAATCTCAAAGCCATATAAATAGCGAGTTGGGGAGGTGCGAGGCTTGTGGCAAATATAATAATTATTTTACAAAAGTGAACAACCAAAGCCAAAAATTACTCTAAAAATAATAATAAAAGGGTCAGACAGTGTCACGAGAATTCTCAAAAGGCTTTAATTTCTGCAAGGAAGGAATTTATTGGTATTGCTTTTACTGTTTTTGGGTTTGTTTCGATCTGAATTAAAGTTGTGTCCAGAACATGTCCTAAAAATATGAATCAAATTAGGTCTGAGGTAATACTGCCTCCGGTTCTTAAATTTGAAGTCAATTTGTAATATTTTTAAATTTAATTTAGTCAGTAAAATTGTGATTATTAGAGAATATCTGAAGGTACTAGTAAAATATGTTATTTATTTAAATGAATACTCTACAATTTTAAATTTTGTAGATTGATTTCTATAATTAAATAAGACTCTTTTTATTTTAAACGGAGATAGATTAGATAGTAATATTATGTCTTACGGAACCTAGAGGAGTGAGCAGGCGAAAAGTAATAGCTTATACCCTAGTGATAAAAGTCTCTCTTATAATGTTGTACATTGCAAGATTTCTAAAATGAAATATTATATAGAATTGTAGTGCAATAGTATAAATTTTAAATAAAATAAATTAGCTCCTTCACTCTAAAGCTAGATATCCATCTCACTTAAATGATATAATAGTCCTTTGTATGAATATTTTTTTTGAAGTAAATGGTAAAATACAGATTAGGATATCCTCCATTATACCTATTCATTAATTTCTCTCAATACACATTCAATGACATAAATATGACATTTAGCAATAAAATAAAATTCGTCACAAAATAGAAACAAATTTTTTTTAAGTATCGCTAAATGTAATATTTGTGTCGTTGAATGTGTAATAAGAGAAATTGGATGATATGTATAAAGGAGAGGATCTTAATCCATAAAATACAAATTAAGACCACCTCCATTTATATCCATCCTTCGATTTTCTCTAATTCACATTCAACGACACTAATTGCATTTAGCAATGATAATGGTAATACAATTCTTTGCGACAAATTTTATTGTGTCGAAAATTATTTGTCATGAATGTTATTAAAGTCAATAAGTATAATATTTGTGCCGTTAATATGTATAAGAGAAAATTTTGGAAATAACAATCGATGTACTCTCTCAAAAAATGTTTCAGCTAGGTGAGGCGCGGACTAGTTCGCTTTGAAATAGGTGCAAAAGGATTTTAACGCGTCGCCTCCAGGATACAACAACCCAGCTTTAATGTTGATTTTACTCGAAACTACACTAATCGAATGAAGCAGAAGTTTCACACGATATCTTATCTAAGCCCCAAAAATATAGAACAAAAAAACTTTTTAGTAAAAACTAGCTAATTCATCTCTCTTTTGGTGCTTCATGATTACATGCACATATGTCTCTATCCTTGATAAAACAATACTATAATATATATTTATATATATATATATATATATATATATATAGGGTTAGGATCATGTAAGGACTCCCTTACGATACAAAAATGCGAATTTTTTTTTTTGCTTTTTTTTGCTTTTTTTTTTTAAACAACTAAATAAAAAGTTTAATATTTTATAGAACTGGAATTTTTTTCATAATACAGTATTTTGGGTGTGATTTGGATACATATAGCAAAATAGAGTCATGCATGCATTAGGACATACATACATTTTTTGGTATAGGTATCCAAATCACGCCCAAAACAATGTATTATGGAAAAAAAATTTGTTCCGTAAAATATTAAACTTTTTTTTAGTTGTTTTACAAAAAACCCAAAAAAAAAAAGAAAAAAAAAAGTCCCGCATTTTAAGAAAATGCGTGTGTGTATATATATATATATATATATATATATATAGTGAAGTATCAAAAAACTGAAAACTTCAACTTAATTCTAACGGCTAAAAATAAATCATGAAATTAACTTAATAAATATGTAACTCCCCTTTGTATTTGTAACTCCCTTTAATTTAAAACATAGTATTTATAACTATTATAAATACCAAAAAATGCTTAGCATAGAAAATTGAAAAAACTCTAATGCATAATCAATACAAATTTTATAGCTCAAGTTGCTAATTATTTTATCAAAATAGCCAACATTCTCTCACTTATTTTTGATACAATAAATAATATATAAATATAATAATATCATTAGGGTGATGATTTTAACATGTTCTGTGAAAGTGGCTCTTCCTTTAGATCTTCACTTAGTGAATCAATCTTCTCGTATTAGAGCCAAAGTGGACCAACCTTTAAACGATGGCTACTTGAGGATACGTAGAAGCATATCTCACATATGGTGTCCAAGATATCATAGACCAAGCTTCATAAGCCAGCACGTTAAGACTATGTGCTTTATCCCAGTTTTCATGAACGCTATAGAGAATTAGCCCAAATCTCATAGAAAGTGGCCTCACTTCCACGTTCATATAGGTGAGTCTATCAAGCATTCTCTTGTGACTATGACATCCCATCCATAAGGACTATAGAGCTCATTAAGAGACAACCTTCAATAACGTCACAATATCACATTCATATACACCATAGGGATGGACATAAACACAAAATCATTAAGACTTCAATAAATAAAAAAAATGCATGTATCACCCAAATAACTATGATTCGTTTGGCCCTTTAACCTATTTTTTGGGATCTCCAGTCCCTAGGTAGGGTATTCTCATAGGCTACTTAATTCATTTTTGGACTTTAGTCCCATCCCTCTCGATCTAGTCCAAAATTTTTCTCTAGCTAGAGCTTTTGTGGGATGCCTCCAAAATAGGTATACATCACTCATTCTGAGTCGCCAAATACATGGTACAAAAACAAATACAACTTCATTAATACAATTGTCAGTAGCAAAATACTTACACAACACATCTTTGTGAGTTTAAATACAAATATTATCTAATAGACAGTATTCAAACTCAAAAGGAGTCCTCATTACAATTATTGATACACTATTTTACACAAATAGTGAAGACTGCTAAAACAACTTTCTAGAACCATCACTCCATGCCCCGGCTAGTTCCTACTATATTCTCACCTCCTGAGAAGAAAAATGGAACAAAAAGGAAAAGGGTGACCTCAACTAGCCTAGTAAAGAATATTATGACTAAGATAATGAACAACAATTTATCGTTAGCCTTCAACAAATCAGATAAAATATAATGGAAAACCAGTTTTAGATCAATATTCGTAGCAGAGATAACAATTCATTAGAAGAGTTAAGTAAATAATGAAATCTACTATCATCTATGAATTTAAAAGTCCATCATCAATATTTTATCCCTGTAACATCAATCAATATACATCTTGAATCAAAATATTCATCTTTGCACTACAGGCCAAAGATATTCATTTGTATCACCAGTTGGTCATGTTCATCTCAACACATGTTCATCTTTGCACTACGGGCCAAAGATATTCCTCAGTTAATCATTCATCTTTGCACTACAGGCCAAAGATATTTAGTACTATCATCATTTAGGACTGAGGATGATAAAAAATATTTTTAAGAAACGAATTCAGTGAGATAAAAGATTAGGGATTCGTAATTTAGTTTATCCAAGTTCAAAAATACTCCAAAATAAACCATAGTGGAGTAAAATTCAAAAATGAAGATAAAAACATGGATACAATCAAAGATAGTAACCATAATAGACATCTTGGACAAAGAAGAGAAAATTTTTATTTTTCTATGAATAGTGCCGTATTCGTGAATAGTGTCGTATACGTGAATAGTGTCGTATACGTGAATAGTAACCCCAACACAAAAAGGTAGAAATTCCATAATAAAATTCATATCAATATTTCGGCATAATGATATTGAATGAAATAATATCATTTACGAAGAAAATAACATCTCTTACCTCAAAAGAACAGTTCTTCCGGCTGAAATATCAGGTATAAGGCTGAAAGAAACTTGCACTGAATAACAACTCACAAAGTATCTAAATACTCACAAAATACACTCGATAATATAGAGAGAGAAAGCTTATGATTCTGGTGTGATTTTTAATTCTAACTAAGCACCATATTTATAAGAAAATGCTTAGAACGCCATAACAGACTAACCTGCTACCTGATGGCTTTATCTGCTACTATTCACGCCAACCAATTTTGAAATAAAATTTTACCACATTTCTCACCAACCAAAAGTGGGGCCCACCATGTTTTTAATAAAAATATTTATTTCCAAAACTTCAATAATTCATAATAAATAGCCATTTTATCAGAAAAACACGAATTTTATGTCAATTCCATAGGAAATTAAATTCTCTACAACTTTGTATATTTAACTTTTTCCAAAATCCAAATGAAAAAATGACCAAAATCCATATACAGATGATTTTTAATACCTCTATTCTGACAAAATACTGATAAAACACCTCAGCATTAATTCCTTCATTTATATTCACATACAATAAATATTTTCCTATCCATCCACATAAAATAAATATTTATTTATCATCTAAATTAATAATTAATTATTCACAAATAATATTACAGAATCACAATTATGACAACTAAGTCGTTCCTAGGAAAGAAGGGGGTTTTCCGATAAGAATTTATCCTTACTGGCGCGCAATTAGGTGACCAAACTCATTTTCTAGACAGAACTTCCTTAGACATTGCCAATAATGCTATCTAATAATATTATTCAAATAATATGAATTATTGATCTGATAATGGAAAATACTATGCAGTGACAATTATTGAAACAACAATAATATAAAATATCAACGTAGCAATTATTGAATCAATAAAATAAAATATTGAGCGGTAATTATTGTAACAATTATTGAGTAGTGCCTTTCACGTAAGAATCAATAATTCAAAAAATATGCATGCAATATCGTTGTGTTCTTTGCATGCAACCACATATTAACGTATTTTAACCACCGGGTATTCCAACAGTGTTAACGGTAACAACTATGCCGTTATTTATAAAAACTCAAACTTTTTATTTTCTTTATCCGAGCGTTTTTCGTTATGGGGCCCACAAATGGTTGCGCCGTCGTACTAATATTCCCCGACAACAAGAATATTCCACGACCAAATGAATATTCCCCGAAAATAATGAATATTTTATAACCACTTGCTTATTTTGAAAAATTTGCACATTTCACCAATAATCAAAGTATCATATCAAATTAACACCTTATTATTTCAAGATAGTAAATAGAGGAAATTCAATTTTATTCATTAAAAAGATGGGGTCTTACAACATCCCCTCCTTGTGAAATTTCGTCCTCAAAATTGACGTACGTACCTGGTGTTTCGAAAATGTGGGGATACCTTACTTTCATTTTTGATTCTAACTCCCAGGTCATTTCTTCAATAGCATGGTTCCTCCACAAAACCTTAACTTGTGGTATAACCTTGGTGCGTAGGACATGCTCTTTCTTATCCAAGATCTTAACAGGTACCTCCTCGTACGTTAAATCTTTGGCTATCTCGTCTGGTTCTAACTCAATAATGTGGCTCGGGTCTTTCACATATTTATGAAGCATAGATATGTGAAAAACATTATGAACACGAGACATGCTTGGAGGTAATGCGAGTCTATAGGCCACATTTCCTATTCAGTTAAAAATCTCAAATGGACCAACAAATCTTGGATTGAGCTTTCCTCTCTTCCCAAATCTTGTAACTCCCTTCCATAGAGCAATACGTAACAATATATGATCCCCAATATTAAATTCCACGTCCTTTCGATGATGATCCGCATAACTCTTTTGTTGATCATGTGCCGTTTGTATACGTTGTCGAATCGTTTGGATCTTTTCTATAATTATGCGTACCAATTCTAGTCCCAACAAACGTTGCTTCACCCACCTTGCCCCAACATACTAGAGAATGACATTTTCTTCCATACAACGCCTCTAATGGTGCCATGCCTATACTTGCTAGATAACTGTTGTTGTAGGAAAATTCCACTAATGGCAAGTACTTATCCCAAATTCCTTTGAAATCTAGGACACATAGTCTTAATAGATCTTCAAGAGTTTGAATAGTTTTTTCTGATTGCCCGTCCGATTGAGGATGGTATGCCAAACTGAATCGTAAATCCGTGCCCATAGCTTTCTGCAAGCTAACCCAAAATCGTGAAGTGAATCTTGGGTCACAATCTAAAACTATGGATATTGGCATGCAATGCAATCTCATAATCTTATTCACGTATATACGAGCAAGATGTTCAAGGGAATAAGTCTCCCGTATCGATAAGAAATGAGCAAACTTGATTAATCTATCAATAATGACCCAAATCACATCTATAACTTGAAAAACCTTTGGAAGACCCGTAATGAAATCCATAGTAATGTGTTCCCACTTCCATTTTAGAATCTCAAGTGGTTGCAATGGATCCTTTGGCACTTGATGTTCCGCCTTTACACGTTGACAAGTTAAACACCTCGATATAAACTCTGCGATCTCTCTCTTCATATTGCTCCACCAAAATGTATGTCGAAGATCGTGATACATTTTGGTACTCCCAGGATGGATTGCAAACGATGTGTTGTGCACCTCCATCATGATTCTATGCTTCAAGTCAGAATCGTTAGGACCACAAAGTGTGGAGTTTACTCGAAGTATTCCTTCTTCGTCGATTCTTTCTTCTGGAATAACACCTTCTTGCACTTTCTTCTTCATACGCATCAGCTCCCAGTCTGTAGCTTGAGCATCTTTAACTTTATCGATTAAAGTCGGTTCTACTCGTACGTTTGATATCATCACGTGGGTACTTGGAGCCTTTACCTCTATCTCCATCCTTTCCAAGTCATACAAGATGGGCCTTTGTGTTAACAACATCGCACTCGTATCCGTATATGATTTTCTACTTAATGCGTCAGCTACCACGTTTTCTTTTCCAGGGTGATATTGGATGGTATGATCGTAATCTTTCAACAGCTCGAGCCAACGTCATTGCCGCATGTTGAGTTCCTTTTGGGTGAAGAAATATTTGAGGCTTTTATGATCTGTATAGATCTCCACTTTTTCCCCATACAGGTAGTGTCTCCAGATCTTCAACGCGAAAACGACTGCTGCCAACTCCAAATCATGAGTAGGATAATTCTTCTCATATTCTTTGAGTTGTCGTGAGTCATAGGCTATGACTTTCCCATGTTGCATGAGAACACATCCTAACCCTTTGCCTAAAGCATCGCTGTAGATAAAAAATCCATTCGAACCAGATGGTATTGTCAGAACAGGTGTCGAAATGAGTCTCCTTTTAAGCTCTTGGAAACTTATCCCGTATTCCTCGCTCTATACAAATTTTGTATCTTTCCGAGTCAGCTGAGTTAATGGAGTAGTGATTCGAGAAAACCCTTCCACGAATCTCCGATAGTAACCAGCTAAGCTTAGAAAGCTACGTACTTCGGTCATTGACTTCGGTTGCTCCTAACTTTGTATTGCTTCAATCTTTGTCGGGTCGACAAATACTCCATATTTTGACACCACATGCCCAAGGAATGCTACTTCCTCAAGCCAGAACTCACATTTCTTCAGCTTGGCATATAACATGTTATCACGAAGCCTTTGAAGGACCAGCTTCAAATAGCGCTCATGATCTTCACGGCTTTTGGAATAGATGAGGAGGCCATCAATAAAGACGACAACGAACTGATCTAAATATTCTTTGAACACACGGTTCATCATATCCATGAAAGTAGCAGAAGCATTAGTCAATCCAAAAGACATGACTAAGAATTCATAATGCCCGTACCGAGTTCTGAAGGCAGTCTTTGGAATATCCTCAGTTTTAATCTTCAGCTGATGATATCCAGAACAAAGATCAATCTTTGAAAAGAATTATACTCCTAGTGACTGGTCAAACAGGTCATCAATACAAGGTAGCGGATACCTATTCTTGATGGTGACATGGTTCAATTTCTGATAGTCAATACAAAGTCGCATACTCCCATCTTTCTTCTTTAAAAATAAAACAGGAGCACCCCAAGGAGATTGTGACGCCCCCAAAATAGGTATACGTCACCCATCTTGAGTCGCCAAATACATGGTACAAAATTCAAATACAAATTAATTATACAACAGTCGTGTAAAATAAGACAAAACATAATGTAAGAGTTTTAATAAGAATATTGTCATCTAGACAATATCCACACTCAATGGAGTCCTCATTACATTTATTGTCACACTATTTTATAGAATAGTTAGGACTACTAAAACAACCATCTGGACCTTCAATCCGTTCCCCGACTTGTCCCAGCTATATTCTCATTTTCTGAAGATAACAGTGAAAGAAAGGGTGAGCTCAACTAGCCCAGTAAGAAATATTATGACTAAGATAATGCAAAATAAATTATCCTTAGCCTTCAACAGTATAACAACTGATAGAATATAATAAACAACAAGTTTTAGATCAACAACTGCAGCGAAATAAGCAATCCATTAGAAGAGTCAAGTAGGGCATAAAATCTACTATCTTCTATGATTTAAAAAGTTTTTCATCAACTTTATCGCTGAGACTCAGCTTAATAAATAAAATCGAATCATCCCTATATCACGGCCAAGGATATTCATGTAATCATCAATGGTCATGATTATACCGAATAATCCCTGGTCATAATCATACCATCAACTGTCCATCAATGAACTACAGGCCAATGAGGACTTTCACCACATCATTCGTCACATTATGGTCATGATTATACCGAATAATCCCTGGTCATAATCATACCAAGTCCATCTATGCACGTAAGCCAGAGATGACTTTCATCACAATATAAGCATGAGGATGATGACAATGACATAATAATTCAATAAAACAAGTTCAAGATAAATTTTAAAGATTTATAATTTAATTTATCCAGAAATAAATAACGTCCAAATTGTCAACATGATACTACTTTGTGGAGTAAAATTCAAGAATGCTCAGAAGAATATTTCCATGAAAAGATACTGGATGAAGTGCAAATATCCAGGATATTCTACTAATTTCATGGAGTATAGAAGCCAAAACTTTTACCAACTGAGTATAATAGAATATATGAAACTGCAAATGGATTTTTGTCCGCCATTCGGTAATCCACGTAGACAGATCATTTCCATAATTTAATAAGGAATGAATATGAAGGATCATTCACCATGCATGCGGTAGTCCACATAGACATGTTATTCTAACAGAATAATAAAGAATGGAATAACATAAGAATTCACCATGCATGCGGTAGCCCGCGTAGACAGGTTATTCCAACAGAATAATAAAGAATGGAATAACAAAAGAATTCACCAGGCATGCGATAGACCGTATAGACATGTTATCCCAATAGAATAATAAATAATGGAATAACAGAAGAATTCACTAGGCATGCGATAGACCACACAGACAGGTTATTCCAACAGAATAATAAAGAATGGAATAACAACCCTTACGAGTATTGAAAGAAATTAACTCTTTTCATGAATACGAAAGAAATAATATCCCTTACCTTAGAAGAAACTGGATACTGGAATAGTGAGGTAGCAGACTTCTCTTATTCTTTCTCTCTATAATTTCTCTTTATCATAAATGCTCTTGTGAGACTTAGTGAATTGGTGAATATGAAAGAAGAATGAGCTTCTATTTATAGGAAAATATAGTTTCGATAATTGCACGTTTTGGGGCTCGAGATATTACAATATAATACCTTCCTCCTTTTCTTCATTTTTAATTTAGTCCTACAAGTATTATCAAACTTGCATCACCTCCCCTAATAGTAAATAATGTGAATTAATAGTTTATTCATATGACTTAATAGTATAATCATGTGAAAAAACTAATTACAGTATAGTACCTTCATCTATACCTCCATTTTTAATTTAGTCATTAATTATTATCGACATAAATATCGATTTCCACTAACACTAATAATTCCCACACAATGGAACTATCAATTTCATCTCTAATCAACACGAACTTATTCATCATTAATATTATAACTCACAATATTTAACAACCAGGTCATTCCCAGAAAAGAGGGGGCTTTCCGATAAAGATTTCTACTTATTGGCCTTGCCAATTAGGTGACCAAACTCTCCTCGATGTAACTTCTAGACATTGTCAATATTGTAAATAATAATATGAATAACTTTGTTGTTTCAATTATTGATTTAATAATATAAAATATTATGCAGATGATACTGTGACAATAATTGAATCAATAATATGAGAGATATTATGTAGGAATTACTGTAGCAATAATTGAGTATAACTGAGTGACTTCTCACGTAAGCATCAATAATCAATATCGTGTGCTACTATGCAACCACGCATATTACTGTACTTTTACCACCGGGTAGTTCAACAGTTTAATGGTAAAACTTTCGCCGTTATTTTTATAAAAAGATAATTCTGTCGCTTTTAACTACGACAATACTTTCGTTGTGGGGTCCACCAATGAGTGTGCCATCGTACGAATATTCTCTGTTAAAATGAATATTCCTCGACCAATCGAATATTATATAACCACTTGCTTACTTTGCAAAATTTGTAAATATTACCCAGAACAATAACATTATATCAAATCCACACCGTAATATTCAAAAATATATTTCGAGAAAAATTAATCTTTATTCATAAAAGTTGGGGTCTTACATCTTATCTCTCATAAATTTTTTTTATATTCAGATGTTGTAAACATGACTCAATTATTAGAGCGAGGTCATCACAGGGAAATAGGTCTTGAAGAATAACTCCTTGAACCTATCTCAGGTCATCACTCCACGGTCCTTCCGGGTTTTATTATTTCGCCACCAATAACTAAGCTTCGCTTTCAACATGAGCGTTAAAAGCGGTCTTACATTCATCCCCTACCCTAGCGACTTCAAACACCTTCTCAATTTCCATAATACAGGTCTATGCCTCGACCAAATTCATGGACCCACGGAATTCAGGTGGTCCAACTGCCTTAAAATCCTTAAACGTTGTGCCTTGGTTCTGAGTTTGATTCTGCAACACTCCTGTTAGTAACGTTACTAGTTGTTGGACGAGATTATCTTCAACATCGTTATTGTTAGTTCTCTCATTGGTTCTCTGTCAGGGTGATTCACGTCTGGGAGGCATTTTCTGTTAAAAAACATCTATTAGACTATTACTCAACTTCTTTAAGTATTTTCTAATTACTTGCCTCCATAAAAGAATCCCGGTACATCATTACTTCTTTAAGTTGCTTTGATACCAACTTGTGACACCCCCAAGTTGCTTTGATACCAACTTGTGAAACTGGAGGAGATACCAGTGGTTAGGGAACTCGTAGATGTATTTCCGGAGGATTTGCCATGACTTTCGCCTGACAGAGAGATTGAGTTCGTAATCGACTCGACTTAGCGCCGTGAGGCGCAAATATCGAAGGCCCCGTGCACAAAATGGCTCGGTAGAAATGAAGGGCGATGGTGCAACCGCAAGAGGCTCTTTGGACAAGAAATATATTCAACCAAGTGTATCACCGTGGGGAGCACCAGTATTATTCGTGAAGAAGAAGGACGGATCAATGCGTCTTTGCATTGATTATAGGGAGTTAATCAAGGTCACTATTAAGAATAGGTATCAGTTGCCTTGAATAGATGACTTGTTTGACCAGTTGAAGGGTGTTAAGTACTTCTCAAAAATTGATTTGAGAAGTGGGTATCACCAATTGAAGGTAAGAAAGGAGGATATTACGACATTCAGAACTCGGTATGGACATTACGAGTTTCTGGTGATGTCTTTTGGTTTAACAAATTCCCCTGCTGCATTCATGAATTTGATGAACAGGGTATTTAAACCATTCTTAGAAAAGTTCGTAGTGGTATTTATCGACGACATTCTGGTGTATTCCAAAACTCAAGAAGAACACGTGGAACATTTATGTTTGACATTGGAGACACTAAGAAATGAAAAGTTGTACGCGAAATTCTCTAAGTGCGAATTTTGGCTCGATCGTGTACAATTTTTGGGTCATGTGATTGACAAAGATGGGATTTCAGTGGATCCATCAAAAGTGGAAGCTGTAATTAATTGGGAACAACCAAGGACACCTTCAGAGGTGAGGAGTTTCTTGGGATTGGCTGGTTATTATAGAAGATTCATTCAAGATTTTTCCAAGATAGCCACTCCGTTAACAAATTTGACACGGAAAGCTGTGAAATTCGTTTGGACGGAGAAATATGAGGAGAGCTTCCAAGATTTGAAGAAGAAGCTAAGTGTGGCACCTGTGTTAACCCTGCCAGATAATACAAGAAATTTTGTGGTGTATAGTGATGCCTCACACAAACGATTGGGTTGTGTTCATATGCAGAATGACAAAGTTATTGCCTATGCATCAAGACAACTGAAGGATTATGAGAAAGGTTATCCGACTCATGATTTGGAATTGGCTGCAGTAGTATTTGCTCTCAAGATATGGAGACACTATCTTTATGGAGAGAAATGTGAGATCTACACAGACCACAAAAGTCTGAAGTATATTTTCACTCGGAAGGATCTGAACATGCGTCAGAGAAGGTGGATGGAATTGATAAAAGATTATGATTGTGAGATCTTTTATCATCCAGGCAAAGCGAATGTGGTTCTGAGATGCTTTAAGCGAGGAAAGGTCGGGAGAAGTTGATCTTGACAACAACAACTCGGGAGGAGCTCATTTCAATGAATGACAAAGCTAGAAGCAGAAATCAAATTTCCACAAGAATCCAAATGACGCCTATTCAGATTTTTTAAATGTAAATTATAAATATTATTGATTTATATAAATATTTATTGGATGTGTTTATTATTGGATAAATAATTGTTCAATTTGATTGATTTGATTTAGTTAATTATTTATTTGTTAAATAATTAATGTGTTATGGATTGAGTTATGTGATTAAGTGAATTATTTAATAAATTGTTATTAAATAAAGTGTGACAAATAACTATGTTATAAAGAGTTATTAAAATAAATTAAAGTAATTTTAATTTAGTTTTGCCAAACAAGGTTTAAGTATATTAATCCTTTAATTTTTAAATGGTTTACCAAACAACACCTTATGGCTTTTGGATTCCTTTTGAATTTAAATTATTAACTAAATAAATAAAATAAAATAAAATAATATATATATATATATATATATATTTGGAAACCGATAACTTATTAGCATTATTTATTATAGTTTCAGTTTTTTTTTACGTTTCAAAGGTAAGCGTTGGTTTAGTTTAATATTATGTATATTGTATATGGCTTAAGTCTAAGAACAAGTTCAGAAAAAGGTTTTCAGAGAGAAAAGTTTCAGAGTTTTGAGAGAGTTTGAGAGAAAACGTGATTTTCAAAGCGAGTTCTGTTAACAAAGATTCTTAAGCAACAAAAAGGTATGTCTATGACCTTAATATTAGATAACCATATATGTCTCTGTGTTCTCTGTTTCCTAAGAATCACTATGTATAAGTTTTACAAAATTCTTGTAAACCATGTTCTAGAATTGGTTATGATAATATGTGTGATTGTAATTGTTATAGCTAGCATATATATATATATATATATGTGTGTGTGTGTGTGTGTGTGTGTGTGTGTGTGTGTGTGTGTGTGTGTGTATGTATGTGTTGTATGCTAAATTACCATTGAGAAAGAGAACTTGGTTTTTACAGTGAAAAATATATATACGAATATATGTTTTGCATGATAACAAAAATTCGTGTATGCTAATTGTGAGATTTAATGTCATGTTTGTTACTTGGGTATGAGTGTAAGATAACATACTACAAAGAAATCAATTTGGGTGGTAACAGTGGAATTTCAATTCACTGTATTTTATATATCAACAATGGAGTTTTGAGTTTTAAAAATATGGTTGCAAGGATTAAGTTTTCTAAAATCGTTGTTAAAATTGTTAATAATTGGTATATGGATGATTGTTAGTATTTATGTGTAAATTGCGTGAAGTTATACATGTTAATTGGTGTTAATTGTTGTTAAGAATTAAGATAGTAGCTTTGCTCTGTTCTTGGTTTGGTTTCTGTGAGTTTCGGCGTCCTAGTGCCAAAATCTACGCTTCAGCGCCAAAAATAGGCCAGAAGTTCGCGCCCCAGCACTGGAATTCATGCCTCGGCGCTAGAATTCGCCCCAGCGCCCTTTGTCTCGCATGACCTTTGGAAAAGTGGTGCAGGTCGAGACGATTTTGACCTCCTGTAGTAAAATGGCCATAACGTTTTCATACGAACTCCGATTGAGGTGATTCAAGATGATTCAGAAAGAAGACGAATAGGCCTATAACTTTTATTCTTTAAGGTGTTCAATTTGAAATCGTTATGAAGGGTCAAAATGGCCATCTTTAGGACTGTTGTGTATTTGGAGCCAATCGGAGGGCGTCGGGATGCACGAATGCAAGTGCAATCCTTTGAGTATTAGTATAACCTAATGATAACATGTTGGACATGTAATAGGATGTTGTATCAAGTTGTTAATGTGTATGTGGTGCAATGACTTGATCACTTAAGTAGTTGTAATAAAGCTAAAAAGTAATGTTCATGAAAAGATGCAATGTTATTTTAACTTAAACTTAGTTAGTAGCTATACTAAAAGTAAAAAAGCAACTCATGAAGGTAATGTTAGTGTAACTAATGTGTATTGTCAATACATATGGTATGTGTAGGACTTGGGGTGAACATGAGTAGTGATTGTTTAACCCACATACGACGAAGCAAGTTCCACAACCTTTGCTACTTTATTATTCAGCAAGGTTACTTTTCACTGTTATGTTATACTTATGAAAATTCTCTATTTCTAATCTCTTGTTTAACGATTTATTGTCATGTAAGTTCTTTAACTCTACTTTTATAATAGTTGAGCAAGTTTTCTTATCGTAAATCTTCGTTATGCAAGTTTCTAAATCTATTGTTTAAATTGAGTAAATCTTCTAACCTCATACCTTCATTGAGTTAGTTTGTTATGATTATGTAAGTTTTTCCTAAATCTAAACTTGTTATATTAGCATGCAAATATCTTTATTCTGTTGAACAATTTACCATTCAAAGTTATTATTTGTTATGCATGCTTAATATTAAATTCTAAGATGTAACTTTAGCTTAATGTTGTTCAAAGCAAGGTATGATAAATTATTCCATTGTTATGCTATTAGATTATTCCTAAAGCATGAACTTAGAATGAAATGTTTATTCAGTTATGATTATTCAATAACATAGTGTTATTATCTTTTATTCAACTAATCCTTAGTTGATGTCCGTTGAATTCCAAATTACATTGAAGTGTATCCAAACCAAACTGACTTTGGTGCGGATTTGTACTCTAAATCTTTGAGATGAACAACCCTATTATTAGGGGTTGCACTTAGTTTTATACTTTGTCTTTGAAATGTTTGTATACAATACATGTAATGAAGGATTGATCCCCTAAGTACCTTTGAGTCCTTATAGTCGTGTGACTGTTAAAGTTAAAGTTGAAAGATTACTTATAACTGTGGACATGGTTCATGGTCATTAGACCCTCAGTGAATGTTATGATTTTTTGAATGTTAATAGTACATATTGTTCAGTTCTATTAAGCCTAGTATATGGCAAGTGATGTAAAGGTTAAAGTTTTATTTATTGGTATTCCAAGTGAGACATGTTTGCTCACTCTTGCCTGTAAAATTTCTTATAGCTAAAGCTGAAAAGGGTGACGTACCTAGAACCAGTAAGGGAAAGGGAAAGATAAACAAGTACTGAAGACTTGTAATAGTTTTGATAGTTTTATTATCAGACTTTGGTTTAAAGATTGTAATGAAGTTTATTTAATTTTCCGCATGTATGATTTTTGTAAAGGTTAGATAACCTGGGAGATTTTATTTAATGTAATCATGTATGGACAGGTTTATTTATTCAATTATATTAAAGAAGTAATGACGTACCGGGATTCTTTTATGGAGGCAAGTAATTAGCAAATACTTAAAGAAGTTGAGTAATAGTCTAATAGATGTTTTTTTTTAACAAAAAATGACTCCCAGACGTGAACCACCCCGACAGAGAACCAATGAGAGAACTAACAATAACGATGTTGAAGATAATCCCGTCCAACAACTAGTAACGTTACTAACAGGAGCGTTGCAGAATCAACCTCAGAACCAAGGCACAACGTTTAAGGATTTCAAGGCGGTTGGACCACCTGAATTCCGTGGGTCCATAAATCCGGTCGAGGCACAAACCTGGATTATATCACCATTATTATATTAATATAATATAATAATATATTTAAATGAATTATTTTATCAGAAAATGATAAAATATTAATTTTCAACAATTGTCACATTAAAAATTTTCTCCATCTATATCCACATAAAATCAATATTTTTCTCATCATATAAATCAATAATTAATTATTCACAAATAATATTACGAGAATCACAACAATCGATAAACGGTAGTTCCCAAGAAAGATGGGGCTTTCCAATAAGAATTTCTCCTTACTGGCGCGCAATTTGGTGACCAAACCTCTCCTTGACAGAACATTCTAGACATTGCCAATAATGTTATCTAATAATATTATTCAAATAATATGAATTATTGATCTGATAATGGAGATACTGTGTAGTGATAATTATTGAGCAACAATAATATAAAATATCAACGCAACAATTATTGAATCAATAAAATAAAATATTGAACAGTAATTACTGTAACAATTATTGAGTAGTGCCTTCTTACGTAAGAATCAATCATTGGTGCAATACCGTGTGCTACTGTGTTTTAACCACCGAGTATTTCAACAAGATAATTAGCAGAATAACTACGCATGATTATTTATAAACAACTTATATTTGTCGTTTTCTTCATCCAATCGCTTTCCGTTATGGGGCCCACAAAAGGATGTGTCATCGTACGAATATATATTCACCGACAGCAAGAATATTCCACGACCAAACGAATATTCCCCGACAACAATGAATATTTTATAACCACTTGTGTATTTTGAAAAAAAATTCATATATCACCCTTAACTTTAACATTTTAACAATTTAACTATTTACTGAATAGGAAAATTGAATACTTTTATTTCATAAAATTCGGGGTCTTACATACATGACATTTAAAAAAAAGAAATTCAAGGAAATGACTTGGAATCAAATAATCAGACACACATGGATATGATATGCAAATGCTAAAAATGAGGTAGAAAATATTTATAATATGTATAATATTAATAAAAATTAATATTATAATATTTATAATATGTATGTTTTTTTAAAAAATACAAATAAAAATACTTTTATGTTTTAAAATACTTAGAAAATTTTTGAAATAAAAATACTTTTATGTTTTATTTTCTTTCTTTTCTTTACCTAAATATTTATAATATGTATAATATTAATAAAAATTAATATTATAGTATTTATAATGTGTATGTTTTATTTTAAAAATAAAAATAAAAATTATTTTATTTTATTTTTTTAAATATGTATAAAATTTTAAAAATAAAAATATTTTTATGTTTTATTTTATTTCTTTTTATTTACCTAAATATTTATAATATGTATAATATTATGAAAAATTAATATTATAATGTTTATAATATGTATGTTTTATTTTAAAAATAAAAAATATACTTTTATGTTTTAAAATACGTATACAATTTTAAAAATAAAAATACTTTTATGTTTTATTTTCTTTTTCTTTTCTTTACCTAAATATTTATAATATCTATAATATTAATAAAAATTAATATTATAATGTTTATAATATGTATGTTTTATTTTTAAAATAAAAATAAAAATACTTTTATGTTTTAAAATACTTCTTTGAGTTCGTTCTTCATCTGAATTATTTCCTTCAGATATGGGTTTAATTCCATTACCCACAAATCTTTCATCTCATCATCTTCATCCACTACAAAGTCTAATTTTATCGTCTTTTTTCACATGCCTTTGTAATGAATTTGGGGGAACATTTAGGGTTTCAATTTTCTCATTTTGAATTCTCCCCCAATAGATAATAGTTAATGATTTTGCCCTTCTATGTTCTGGGGTCCTCTCCTTCTCACGCCATTAATGGCGATAATCCCATCTAATCAATAACAAAGAACCCCAATTATCATTTCATAACCTATATTTTAGCTTATAAAAACTTATATATATATATATATATATATATGTGTGTGTGTGTGTGTGTAAACATATGATACACAAATGGGCTTGTCTTCTCCGATTATTTTATCTTCTCCGGCAAGTCAATCTCATATTGGGTGTTTAGTCATGTGCTTGGAAAAGAATTAGGTTTGTCTGATTCTCATAATCAGAGAAGTTTACCTTACTTTTTTCTTCTCTAATCTTTTTAGGTTTGTCTGAATAAGAGGACCAACTGACATAGTTTTGGTGTTACCCCGAAGTAGAGAATAATAATCAAAATATTTGTCCTCGATTGCTTTAGACGTTTTGACCACCAACAGGTTGCGAGATTCTTCTCTACTTCTTCCAAAAACCGCGTCAACGCAACGCCTGATCTGATCAATTTCATACTCATGAAGATAAATGGCTGGAAGAGGGTATGTAATGTCTGGGTTCGTAAAAGTATGAGCTAGAAAACTATCGGCTATCACGCTGCATGTTTGGAACCGAACAAGCGGAACATCATGTGATGAAGCTACTATTTCTGGCCATTGAAATAAGTCATCACAAATGAGTAAATCTGGTTTTCAAAGTGTTTAGGGTGTTGGGGAAGGATAATTTTGACATTTCAAATGCCTTTAGAAGGGTAGAATTGAGATTTGGTGGGAGGCCATCAGTGGTGTGGGAGCGAGGAGGAAATTCAGGTAAACTGGTAGATTGTGTTTCACTAGTTGTATTGACTTTGTGGTATTTTGATGATCATCACCACTAAGCTTTTTCTTTATGGAGATGAGATTTATAGGTATGGAGCAGAAGTAAATGAAAATTTCCTTTTTTAAAGTACAGTGGCTCAATGCTTGCAACTCGACGAACACAATGGGGAATTTGGCTGACTGGCTTGCCACGTAGGAAATAACTTGTTTTGTTTTTTTTTCAAAAGCCATGTAGGAAAATTAGTCCAATTTTTTAACGTCCGTGAGTAAAATTGGACGGAATGGCTTGATTAACAATTTTTAAAAAACAAAGTGGGCCAATTGAATTTTAAACTAGAATGACTAATTGCTTAAAACACGACAACCACAGTGGGATAAATGTGTATTTTTCCCATACTGAAAGTTGTTTAAATTTTAATTAAGGAACAGAGAATTAAAAGTGTTGGGAACGAAATAATGGGTGAAAACCAAGAGTTCATCGACTGGAATAATGGTGAGTGAGCAAAATGATGAACTGAAAACGAGGATGCCTCATTCTGGCGCTAATGTTGACAATGTGTATCTTCAGTGGTCCTGATCACGGGTTGAATAGGTAGATCTGACCTATAGAGAGAAAACCACCATAATATCCTTGACGACTTTTGTCGCAGAGAGATAGCTCCGAGAATAAGTATCAAATCAAAGAAATATGTTGGTCAACAGTGGAGGTTAAAGAGGCTTCATTAGTGAAGATAGAGTACGAGAGATTAACCTTTACTATTAGGCTTGCCTTGGTATTTATAGGGATCCAATTAGGAGTTCTCATGTGTTCGGGGTGTGCCTCCAATGGTGACGTGGTTTGGATCACCAATTCACATGTAAAATACGTCCCTAAAGTTCCAATAACCACTTTCTACTAGAGATGTATGCATGCTTACATCATTGTTGTAAGACCCCGAATTTTATGAAATAAAATTATTCAATTTTTCTATTTTGGTAAATAGTTAAATTGATAAAAGTTTAAAGTTAAGGATGATATTTGAAAATTTTGCAAAGTAAGCAAGTTGTTATAAAATATTCATTGTGTTGGGAAATATTCGTTTGGTCGAGGAATATTCTTTTTGTTAGAGAATAATTATATGACGACACCATCATTGGTGGATCCCATAATGGAATAACTGTCGGAGTTAGAAAACGACAGAAATAACTTTTTATAAAAAATAACGGTGAAAGTTTTTATTGTTAAACTGTTGAAATATCCGGTGGTAAAAGTACAGTAATACGCGTGGTTGCATAGTAGCATACGGTATTATACAGTATCTTTGAATATTGATGCTTATGTGAGAAGTCACTCAGTTATACTCAATTATTACTACAATAATTGCTGCATAGTATCTCACGTTATTGGATTCAATTATTGTCACGGTATCATCTACATAATATTTTATATTTTTTAATCAATAATTGAGATAACAAAGTTATTCATATTATTATTTGCAATATTGACGATGTCTAGAAAGTCCTGTCGAGGAGAGGTTTGGTCACCTAATTGCGCGCCAATAAGGACAAATCCTTATCGGAAAGCCCCCTCTTTCCTGGGAATGATCTGGTTATTAAATATTGTGAGTTATAATATTAATGATGAATAATTGTTGAAAGATTAAAAATGTGTTGATTAAAGATAAGTGATTTGTGGTAAATATTTATTCAATTTTTTATATAAGTAGAGGGGTTTGTTATGAGGTGTTTGTTATAAGTTTGGCTTATTATTCCATGAGGAGATGTGCTAATTTTTCAGACCGTTGGTTGAAGTTATAATAGTAAATCAATATGGATCGCTGGTTTAAAGTTTTAATAGTAAATCAGTATGGACCGTTGCTTTAAGTTTAGTAAATCAATATGGACCGTCCGTTTAAAAGTAAATTAATCTGGGCCGTTCATGAATTAGTTACTATTCAGTCCTTTTTCCTATAAATAGAAGCTCATTCCTTCATTATTTCTTACGAATTCACTGAAACTCTAGAGAGAGAAACTATAGAGAGAAAGAAGAAGAGTATTCTGCTATTACACTAGTGCAGTCTCCAAATTTTTATTAAAGTAAGGGGTGTTATTTATTTTATATCCGTAAGGGATATTATTTGTTGTATTCGTAAGGGATATTATTTGTTGTATTCGTAAGGGATGTTATTTTTCGTATGGTGAGGGGTATTGTTTCTTTCGTATTCATGAATAGAGTTATTTTCTTTCAATACTCGTAAGGGGTATTATTTCTTTCGTATTCATAAAGAGGGTTATTTTCTTTCAATACTCATAAGAGTTGTCATTCATTCTTTATAAATCTGCGGGAGTAACCTGTCTACGCGGACTACCGCATGCATTGTGAATGATTCATCGTATTCTATTCTTTATTAATCTGCAGGAGTAACCTGTCTACGCGGACTACCGCATGCATGGTGAATGACCCTTCGTATTCAATCTTTATTAAATTGTGGAAATAAGCTGTCTACGTGGATTACTATATGGCAGGTGAAAATTCATTTGTAGTTCGTATATTCTTTTATACTCGTATGAGATATCATTTCTTTTGTATTTTCCTTTGATGAGTACTATTCATGGGTTACTATTCACATATACAACATTATTCACGTATACAGTACTATTTATGAATACGGAGTACTATTCATGAGTTACTATTCACGAGTTACTATTCATGAGTTACTATTCACGAGTTACTATTCATGGGGTACTATTCACGACAAAATTGGTTTCTTTTTCTGACCAAATTATCGTTGATTTATGAATCTTACTCTTGAAATTAAATCCATGTTTTGATTATATTGTTTTATTATCATATATAACATTTTTATAACCCTGGTGTTGAAATTTCTCTTTCACTTGACTGTAAAGATGGGTAGATTATTGCTATGATCGTTACTATGGGTTCTCTTTAACCAGTAGTGCAAAGATGAATTGTTGACTGGTATGATCATGATCATTGAATTTATAATTGAATATCTTTAGCTTAAGTGCAAAGGTGAGATGATTAACATGGTTATAATTATTGTTTATATAAATTTTGAAATGATTATATATTTTGTTGAGATATTAATATCTTTGGCTCGTAGTGAAAAGATAACTTGTTGTTGAATATATTTGGCTCATAGTGCAAAGATGACCTGTTGTTGAATATCTTTGGCCCGTAGTGCAAAGATGACCTGTTGTTAAATATCTTTGGACTGTAATGCAAAGATGAACTGTAAATGAATATCTTTGGCCCGTAGTGCAAATATGAGTTTATTAGTATGATTATGAACAGGAACTGTGATTTGGTATAACCATGATCTTTGATGTTTCAGGTAAAGACATGTGATGAAAATTATCTTCGTCCTGGATGAGAAGAGGAATTTAGAACTACAATTATGATTATGAGTTATTCACATGATTGTGGATAGGAACTGTTGATTGATGTTACAGGGTTAAAACATTGTTGGTGGACTTTTAACATAGAGAAGATAATAGACTTTATGGTCTATTTGACTCTTCTAATGGATTGCTCGTTCCGCTGCAACTATAGTTGAAAATTTTATCATCTACCATATGTTCTAAATCTCTGATTCATTACTGATGAAGGCTATTAATAATTTAATTATCTTTAGTCGTGATATTCTTTATTGGGCTAGTTGTGCTCACCCTTTTGTTTCACAATTCCTTTCAGGTAATAAGAATTTAGCTGGGTCGAGCGGGGGTAACATGGGATAGAACGGCGGTCGATAGCTGTTTAGGTTTCCCTAAAATAGTATGGAAATAATTTTATTGAGAATTTTAGATAAGTGTGTCGTATTTTTATACATCATTTAACCGTTGATTTGGGTGAACCGAATAGGGTGAGGTGAACCCAACTTTGGAATGGTGTTTTGCCATTATCATACAAGATGTCTAATGACCTACGACTTCGTGTTATCATAAGACATGGTTGTGCACATCCACTTACTGATTATATCTACGAGCACTACCTATATAATCTTGGAGTTTGGTTGAAATATAATTCTCAATTGAAGACCATGGAGATATTTATATGGCAAGAGAAGACTCACCATTTGAAAGAAAATGATAGTAATCTTCTCATTTTTCTTTGGGGTCTATTGGGTCAACCAAGGATAATTCTCGAGTCATATGATATCTATTATAACTTAGATGCATGGTTTCCCATGTACGAAGGTTTCCTTGAGCATTTTCCAAAGATTTTAATTTCTAAAACCATTATTGAATGTACCTTTATGTAAGGTACCATTGTAAGGTATCACTGTGAAGTGTTATCCAAGTAAAGGGATGAGAGTTGCAGTTGGTATCCACAGCATATGTGTTGTCGTATTTTTCACGACAGTTGTATGTGGAAGTTTGTAGTCGGGGAACGGAGTTATGGTCCGAGATGGTGGCTATAGTAGTCCTCACTATTCTATGAAATAGTGTATCAATAATTGTAATGAGGACTCTATTTGAGTTTGAATATTGTCTAGAAGATAATATTCGTGTAAAAACTCTCAGTTACGCTTTTGTCATATTGTATAAAAGAAGTTTGTATTTGATTCTATACCGTGTATCTGGCAACTCAGAATGGGTAGTGTGGACCTATTTTTGGGGGAGTGACAATTTCGCTCTGGGACCACTAGACAAGTGTCGGTTTGTAGGTGCTACCCCTAATAAAGCACTTCAATTTTTGCCTTAAAAAAACCCTTCGGTTATGGTCATCGGGTTTCTATGGGCGAGGGTTAATCTTGTGTCGGTAGGTGTCAAGTTGGTCCTCTGGTCTACCCGGCATGAAAGATAGCACTTATATACGTTTGGGAAAGTTTGTTTCGAGGTATATCCTAATAATTTCGTAGAGAATAAATTAGGATCCACTCCATTGCATCTATCTTCCAATTTCATACAATACATATTTAGCGATACAAATGTTATATTCAACAACCCAATAATATTCATCTCAAATAAATAACAACACAATAAAATTCATTATAAATAATTGTGTAGTAGAATTATTACCGAGTGTTGGGCCATAATATTTTATACATATTTAGGCTACCTTTATTTTAAGCCTTTGGAGTATTGGGCCGGACCATTAGGTGAATATGGTTACATTTGGGCTTGAACCGATTATGATTAGAGGGATAAGCATTGACTGTTATCTCTGTATATTAATTAATGGGGATTAGACATAACCCGGCTGAGTGGCAAACAGTGATGGGATTAGCAGGTGGGTTGCATGCAGCCGGCTGATATCATAGCAGGTCGGCGGCATGCAAGATGAAATAGGGAGTATATGAAGACAGAGCATAACACGAAAGAGGTAACTGATTTTTTTTATCATCCAAACACTAGAGTTTATGACCTCCATTGTTAACCTTGTGTCTGCCTGTACTGACTCTCATGCCGGAGCTATCCATTGACGGTCCCAGCCGTCAAGCTTCTGGTATTAACTTGTTTACTGTGCAGGATTGGACGCGCTTGTTTATCTTGTCTTGTGCTTATTACTTAATTATTTGATCAGTAATTACTTTGTTACTCTAGAAGGAATTGGAAGAGGAATTCTAGGGTTAGAACTGGGCATGATATCATGTGACTTAGTTATTTGCATGGTGAAAAATTAGGTTTGTGAATTGAATGGAAATATCTGTTCACCGCATGTAACACAAAAGGAATTGGGATTGTAACGAGTTTAATTCAATTGTTTTGCATAGGAATATAGCAAAATTAATCTGGATTAAATAGAAGGCAATTGATCACTTGGAAAAGGACTTTTGGCATTTGAGAATTCCTGTTAACAATTCAGTAGGCATAATAATTAGGATAATTGGATAATTGGATAATTGATTTATAGTTCATAATTGGGGATATTGGAGTCTTAATCCTTATTTACCTGAATTCAATCAAATCTTAGTTTTGTTTATTTGCTTTCTTTTAGACTAATCTCTTTTAATTGTTTAATTTAGTTTTCTTAATTAGAAAAATAACGATTTGAGATTGTTTAAATAAAATTAGTTTGGTTAAGAATTAGTACTTGGTGATTTTTTTTGTTAAATAATTCCTCGTGGAACGCGATACTCTACTTTCACTTTATTACTTGTCAATGAGTGTATACTTGCACGTATTCATTGATTGCAAAATCGATCAACAAGTTTTAGGCGCGCAGATTCTTAGGGAATTAATTTAATAATTATTTACCAATATTAATTTCAATCAAATTAGTCTTAATTTAAACATTTTTATTTTTATTTTAATTCTCTTTCTATATTTCTCTCTTTTTCGGGTACCATGGATGACTTTGTGTATCAATGGCCATACACGAACATGATTTCAACCAAGGGGAGTGGAGATTGAAAGACTCGAGAAACTTTCTCGCATTGTCGGCCTGATTGAGACACTTTCGAGGATGTTTGAAGCTTTTGAAGCTCGGCGTCGTCAAAGTATGGTGGATACTTGTGATTATTGTCTTTGGAAATCATACGAGTCATCAATGCGCCATCGATTTCGAGCCGATCTAAGATATAGTGGTGATTACCCCAATAATTATGTCTATCCCAACAACTATCATCGAGGTTGGGGGTATCACCGGATTTTTCATGGAGTAACAATCAAGATCAATTTTATGCTCCAAGTCCAACATACCCACAGGATTTCTTGTGTCCACCTCCACTACAACGGGAAGAACATTCAAATTGGGAGGAAGCCTTGGAAAAATTTATTAAAGCTTCGAAAAAGGAATGAGGAACAAGACAAGAAAATGAATCAAGTAAATTTGAATTTGCAAAGCCAAGGGCGTTGATCAAGAATTTGGAAAATCAAGGTGGAGCAGATAGCACATGCGTTGAACAACGAATCCTCAATACACTGGACCTATGACATGGATTCCGATATGGAGAGCCAGAGCCAAATCTACTGTTGGATGAGCCACGAGAGATGAAAAGAGGAGACAAGTGGGGATAATGACAACAAGGTCGGTGAAGAAGGCGATTATGAGAACCAATGATGATGAGCCAATGTTATTTATGCCTCAAGTGCCTTCTCCTCCACAGTTCAAGAGTCAGGTTAGATTTGCAAAACCTTGTCCGATTGGTAGTCATGTGTAATTGACAATACTCTCTGTGATGTAAAAGCAAGTACACCTTGAAACCATGGTGCGATGAGTGGAGAAGAAGATAGAAGAAGAAACTATTGTGTCCGACAAGCTTCAATACCGAATATATTCGCATGACACAATGGAGAAACCACCTAGATCTTTGGACGTTCTTGAATGTGATCTTATCTAAAGAAAGCATGCTAGGTGACTTTAATACAATGGCTATCGTAAATGGGAACCTACCAAAAGCTATATTATTTTAGATGGATGGAGGGTTCCTCAACTTTCGTAGGGAATTGGATAGAGAATTGAAGAAGTCGGTGAGACTATAAAACAAGCGCTTATTGGGAGGCAACCCAAGTTTAAATTTTATTTTAGTTTTATTAAGTTTTATATTAGTAATTTTGAATTTTCATTTATTTAGGATTTAATAAAATTGCTTCTATCATGGTTTTCTGAGTTATTCAAGTCAAATTCAAGTGTGGTGCCCAATTTGTTCCATGTCTTGCTTTATTCTCCAAACTTAGCGGGCAAGGAGGAAGATTGCTATATTTTGTGGGGAAGTCCTCTGCTTTAATTTTTCTATTTGGTCATTGAGGACAATGTCTAGTTTAAGTTTGGGGGCATTACGGGGCTTTTGCTCTTTTCGCTTTTTTTTTTAACCATAACTGAAATAGACATTGTCCTCAATGACTGAAATAATGTCAGGATGTTATAGTCCGAACTCCGATTTTGATGATTCAAGATGTTCCGGAAAGAGGAGAAGTAGATCTACAACTTTCGTTCTTTGAGTTTTACGAAATAATGTCGAGCTATAGTCAAATTGGCTCAAAGTGGTCATTTATGTAAATAACAAGTCGAAAACGCGAATCTAGCCACCCCAAACATCGATCCATGTAACTTTTGTCCCAATTCCTATAAAATAACATAAAACATGCATGAATAGACACAAACACATAAAAACATCCTAAAAGACTTAAGAACAACAATAAATTAAGCCCGAATGTATCCAATTCATGGGTATAAAACTCACTCATCAGCGCTTTTACGTGATTGAGGCGCGTAAAAAGATCTTGGAGTTAACATTGGCACTAGAAGGAGGGCTTTTCTGGTGTTTCTGGGTTTCAATCACAGATAGTGACTGTTCTACACCGGAGGTTATGGAGAAGAGAAAAATAGCCACTGTCGAGGGACAGCCGATAACGGCGAGTTCTTCTATACAAAGAATCTCTATTAAGGATAGGTTAGGTCCTTCCCAAAGTATCTATGATAGAATTAGATCGCAAGAAGTTTCGGAGAAATCTCATGCAAAGGATCATGGTGGTACCAAAAGGAAGTTATTTTCTACAGTGAGCAAAGGGCCTGACAAGGATCAGAAAAGGGTAGAAGGCACACCGCCTAGAACCCTACACCGAGAAGCTTAGGCCGACAGAGCATCTACCTTGGCAAAGATGGCACAGGAGAATGATAAAGCTATGAAATTGCTTCTACAACAACGAGAAGAGATTTCCAAACAAATGGTGCACATGGCCGAAATGGAAGATGAGGCGTCTAGTTACACTCAGCCTAAAGAACGTGGTAGGTCTCCAGGCAGGCGAGATAGGCAAGGTGAAAGGCCCCTGCAGTCTGAAAGACGGTCTCGAAACCGTTCTCGAGATCGAAGAAGAGCCAAAAGCCATACTCCGGAAGATCCAAAGAGGGCACCTCGCCCTGTGGATGGTGATAAGAGCAGACAAAGAAGCAGATCCAGAGGACGCACTCCTGATGGTTCAAAGAAGGCACCTCGTCTTGAGTATCCTTAGCACAGCAAGAGGGACAGACGTCGCAGCAGCTCTAGAGGTTGTTCTCCAGAGAATTCGAAGAGGGCACATAGCCATGTGGATTCTCACTTCAGCAGAAGGGACAGACGAAGTCCATCAGAAGCTTATAGCTCAGATGGAAAAGGCCGAACTGAATAGAAGAAGTACAACAATACTTGGGGGTTAAAAGGAGGTCGACCGCCTTTTCCCAGTTAGAGGGTAAATAAGGTGTTTAATCTACCTAACACAGATCAGGCTACCATTCTGGAGCAAATCAAAAACCATCCTTAGTTTGAATAATCTCGTGATAATCTCAAGCCGGGGGTCGGGAAATCCCCAAAGATATTGTGATTATCATCAGGCCGTCGGACATGATACGAATTCTTGTTGGAGTTTGAAGGAGTTCATCGAAAGAAAAGTCCAAAGCGGTGCTTTGGTTCACTACGTAGCAGGACGAGAGCCCCCAAAGGATCAGCAAAGGAATGATAGACTTGTCTAAGCTGCTCAACCTGCACTACCAGCACCGAACCAACTGGCTAGGCATGTTGTGGATGTCATTACGGGAGGTAATGTTGGTAAGGTTGTTGGAAATAAATGAAGAAGATACATGGATTCAGTAATGTCAATGGTGGGTTATCTCCCGAAGACTGACATACCGTATTCCGATTCGGTAATTTCATTTACGGATGATGATCTTCCCTCAGAACCCATCGAACCCCACGAGGGAGCTCTGGTGGTTACTGCACAAGTGGGTTCGGTGGAAATGATGAGGATGATGATAGACAATGGGTCTTCAGTGGACATCATGTATGCCCATGCTTACCAAAGAATGCCATTGGATAGAAGAAGATGGAGATTGGGCAGGAAGCTCCTCTATATGCCTTCAGCAATGATCCGGTTAAGGTGGCAAGGACTATTGAGTTGTCAGTCATCTTCGAGACGGCTCCACAGCAGGTAGAAATTATGTGCAAATTCTATGTAGTGCATATGGATTCGTCTTATAACGCCATATTGGGAAGACCCACTTTGACAGCTCTCAAGGTAGTGACATCGATCCCTCATTTCAAAATCAAGTTTCCGACACCACATGGGGTTGGAGAAGTGGCTGGAGATTTAGACTCGGCAAGGAGGTGATACCGTAATGCCCTAATCAATTCCGATATGAGGATCATCAAACAGAAGCAGACCATGTCCATTGTGATTGAACCATTCACGGAGAGCAGCATGGAGCCATTGGTTATGCCAGCTGGAGAGACAGAAGAATTTGAGTTGATTCCTAGAAAGAAGGAGAAGACGGTAAAGATAGGTTCAGGTCTGCCGGAACCTTTCCGGACGAACCTAGTAAAGTTGCTTTGGTGTTACGCTGACATTTTTGCCTGGGTTCCAAGCAATATGCCGGGGGTGAGTAGGAAGGTTGTTGAGCATCAGTTACAAGTGGACCTTGTAAAAAAGCTAGTACGGTAGAAGAGGCTGATTTTTGCACCAGAACGACAAAAGATAATAGATTATGAGATCGCCAAGTTGCTGGTTGCAAACTTTATATTTGAGATCGACTATCCGAAGTGGATGGCGAATGTAGTTCTAGTACAGAAGCAGAATGGAAAATGGCGAGTTTGCATAGACTACACAGATCTTAACAAAGCATGCCCGAAGGACTTTTATCCTTTGCCTCATATTGATCAGCTCATCGATGCAACTTTGGGGTATGCTTTACTCAGTTTTATGGATGCTTTTTCGGAGTATCATCATATCTCTTTGTGCAAAGAGGACATTTCGAAGACAACATTCATTACTCATCGGTCTGTATACGCCTACAAGAAGATGACCTTTGGCTTACTGAACGCGGGAGCTACGTATCAGAGGATGATGAATTTCGTGTTCATAGGGCAATTAGGAAGGAATATGGAGGTCTATGTTGATGACATGATTGTCAAAAGCATGACTGTCCAAGGTTATTTAGATGATCTGGAGGAGTGTTTTCAGACGGTGCGTCATTATAACCTGAAGTTGAATCCCACTAAGTGTACCTTTGGACGTGGTGCTGGTAAATTTCTAGGTTATCTAGTTAGTAAAAGAGGTATAGAGGCCAATCCAGAAAAGATCCAGGCCATTCTAAATATGAAGTCCTCTCAGTCCTTTAAAGACGTTCAACGATTGACGGGTCAGATAGCAGCTTTGAGGAGATTCATGTCTAAATCGGCAGAAAGGTGTTTGCTGTTCTTTGAAACGTTGAAAGGGCCGAAGAATGCCAAGACATTTTAGTGGACTTTGGAGTCCGAAGATGCTTTCTAAGGGATCAAGAAGTATTTTGTCTTCGGCACCTTTGCTGGTGAAGCTAGTTCCTGCTGAGTCATTGTACTTGTATTTGGCAGCAAGTTTATTAGCAGTAGGAGCAGTGTTGGTGAGGGAGATTGGGGGTAAGCAGCACCCGGTTTACTATATGAGCCACGCCCTATGGGATGTAGAGACAAGGTATCCCAACCTTGAGAAATTTGTCTTTGCTTTGATAATAGCTAGTCGAAAGCTTCGTCAATATTTTCAAGGTCGGTTGATAATAGTATACACAGATCAGCCACTAAAGAAGGTGTTGGGTAAGCCAGAAGTTTTGGGGAGACTCGCTGCATGGACAATGGAGTTGTCTCAATTCCTTTTAGAGTATCATCCTCGGACGGTTATTAAAGGACAGTCCTTGGTAGATTTTGTGGTTGAATGTTCGTTCTCAGAAACTGATGATTGTTTAGGAGAAGCGGAAGGGTCTGAGAAAGTTGTTGCTGTCCTTCAGCAGATGCAGAGCTCATGGACGTTGTATGCTGATGGATTTTCTACTTCGAATATCAGTGGAGCATGGATTATCTTGACGAGTCCGGAGGGATTCAAGGTGCAGCAGGCCATCATATTCGAGTTCAGAACAACGAACAATGAAGCTGAGTATGAAGCAGTATTAGCGGGGTTGCGGCTGGCAAAAAGTCTAGAAGTTCAAAGACTGATCATTTACAGCGACTCTCAGTTGGTTATCAAGCAGGCTTCAGGGGAATATGAAGCTCGAGGTTCGAGAATGATTAAATATCTATCAGAGTTAAAAGATCAGTTTCGGCATTTCAGTTCTTACGAGTTCCAAGGAGTTTATCGGAGTGACAATTCCATTGCAGATGCATTGTCAAAATTGGCTACTACTAAGGTGAGTACCTTTGATGGTTCTGTGTACTTAGAGACTTTTCCACAGCCTAGTACACAGCATAAAGTTGTGATATGTGTAGAGCGCTCTAATTGTTGGATGACTCCATATTTTGAGTATTTAGCAGATGGGGTACTGCCTTCAGATCAGATGCTGGCCAAAAAAGTGAAGTATAAAAGCGCAAACTTTGTGCTTATAGATGGCGATCTTTATCGAAGGGCTTACTCATCTCCACTGTTGAAATGTTTGGTTCCTTCTGAAGCTGATTACGTCCTTCTGGAGGTGCATGAAGATATTTGTGGTGACCACATGGCTGTAAAGTCTTTAGCATACAAGGTGCTTCGGCAGGGATATTACTGGCCAACAATTTTCAAAGACGCTACTAAGTATGTGAAGAAGTGTCCAAAATGCCAGTTGAATAGTCCGATCTCACATCAGCCACCAGAAGAGCTATACTCGATTTTATCTCCTATACCTTTTATTGTCTGGGGAGTAGATATACTAGGTTCACTACCGAAAGCAAAAGGGCAGGTTAGTTTTGTTATAGTATCAATTGATTATATGATCAAGTAGGTCGAGGCGAAGCCGCTTAGGTTGATCACAGAATAGGAATGTTTAAAGTTTCTAAAGGAGTCTGTGATATTTAGTTTCGGCATCCCGATGGTGATGATTTCAGATAATGGACGCCAGTTTGTGGGCTCGAAGTGTGAAGCATTTTTGAAAGAGCTGGGGATTCAACACAGAAAGACTTCGGTTTCTCATCCATAGTCTAATGGGCAAGTTGAAGTAACTAACAGAATTCTACTGAATGGAATAAATAGGAGATTGGATGAAGCGAAAGGCAGATGGCCTGAAGAACTGCTTAGCGTATTGTGGGCTTATAGAACTACAACGAGGACTACAACTAGGGATTCGCCTTTCAGGTTGACTTATGGCTCAGATGCATTAGTCCCTGTTGAGATTGGATCCACTAGTCTTCGGGTCAGTCAGTTTCGGGAGGTAAACAATGATGAGGGGTTAAAAGTTAACTTGGACTTACTAAAAGAAGTCAGAGAATCAACCTTGATTAAATTGGCGGCATATCAGTGTTGTGTGGCTAAGTACTACAATAAAGGGGTGAAGCTTCGAAGATTTGAAGTAGGTGACTTCGTCCTTAGGAAAGTCGAAGCTTCTACGCCTCAGAATTTGGGAAAGTTGATTCCGAACTGGGAAGGTCCTTATGAGGTCATTAAAGTACTGAAGCCAGGGACTTATCGGTTACGAGCTTTAGATGGGTCAGAGATAAAGAATATTTGGCATGCAGGAAGGCTTCGGAGGTATTTTCAGTATGGCCGGTATCAGTGTAAATGAGTTTGTAATTATGCCAACACTTATCATCAATAATAGAAGCGTTGTTTTTCTCCAATTTCTCCAAGATCTCCATTATCTCCAATTTCTCCAATGATGTTATATCTAACGGTTGTTTGGAGGTTCGGTGGTCTATTTAGCCTATCAGGCGGTGAACAGGGTCCAGGTTTGACCTGTTGATGGCAAACTAGTTTTTTTGGGAGTTCGGTGACCTGTTCATCCTTTAGATGTTGAGTAAATTCCATATTTGACCTGTCGATGGTGAACTAGATTTCATGGAGGTTCGGTGGTCTATTCAGCCTTTCAGGCGGTGAACAGGGTCCAGGTTCAACCTGTTGATAGCGAACTGGATTTTTTGGGAGTTCGGTGACCTGTTCATCATTTAGGTGTTGAATAAATTCCAGATTCGACCTGTCGATGGTGAACTGGATTTCATGGAGGTTTGGTGGTCTATTTTATTCAGCCTATCAAGCGGTGACCAAGGTCCAGGTTCGGCCTGTTGATGGCAAACTGGATTTTTTGGAGTTCGGTGACCTGTTCATCATTTAGGTGTTGAATAAATTCCAAGATCGACCTGTCGATGGTGAACTGGATTTTGTGGAGGTTCGGTTGGATTTATTTGTCCTGAAGAAGGCGAATTGAATTGTTGATGATCTGTTTCACACTTCGGTAATGAATAAGTATTGCTTTACATTATTACCTGATTTTATTTAAAGAGTTGAGTTCAGATTATATTATTTGTAAAAACCCAAAACCCTAATAAAATTTCAGTTATGTAAAATCCCGTTTTATCAATAAAATTTCTTCATTCTAAATGTGTTAATGTATACTCTGTTTAACAAATTCGATCAAATAAAATTTCGTCCGAAAAACGTTGTGCTTGACACCTCGTGCTTAAAAATTTTCTTTCAAAAATGGACTTTTCGGTATATTTGTTTTGACAAGTTGCTTTGTCGTGCTTACACTGACAAAACGCTTTGTCATGCTTATTAGGATTAGTGAGAAATCTAGGTTAGCAACCATAGATTAACAAACCCTAACCCTAATCAGCAAAACCGTAACCCTAATTTGTAAACCTAACCCTAATTAGCTAATTTAACCCTAATTAGATTATCTTGACACCTAATCATGGTTAGTAAACTTCAATTAGGTACTAATAAACATCATATAACAATCCTAATCATTAAAAACAAAACCCTAATCAAGATTAGTGAGGATTAAGGCAAAATTAAGCTACTAAACTAACCTAACTAGCTCACAAGTAGGTTAGGAGTCACCAAACCAATTCCCAAGAAATTTGCACGTGGTGATAACAAACCCTAAGCAAGTAGTAACTTAGCATCAGATATTTAGAGAGGCAAGTAGGTGAAAAAGACCAAAAAACATAAGTTGCTAAAGTTTATAAATAGCAACACAACCTCTGGCCAAACCTACAAAATCTTTAAGCTTATATACTCTCATAAACATACCAAAACAAGCTTGGGTGATAGCAACATCAAGTTCAGTAGCTAGAATCGAAAATCAACCAGAAAAGGTGCAAACCCTAATTTATAATTAGCACTTTGATCCTTTGTTATGATTGTTGTTTAGATGTTTGAAAATATGTATTAGTATGTTAGAAAGTATGTTAGATTGGTAGAACACGTTTTCATAACATCTAGATGTCTTAATTAAGTGTTTTTAGAAATCACGGAAATTTGAAAAACCAAGTCTGACAAGTAAATTCGGGGCTTGTAGATTCAAGTGTGTTTATGTTTAAGTCTGTTAATTGTATGTTACTTGTAGCCTGTTAGTAGGTCTTTAATCTGGAAAAGAAAACAGGTTCATTAGAACCATAGATTGCAAGTTATGATTGGTCAAAGTGCGTTGACCGTTCACGGATTGCAGTTTTCTAGGTTACCCATAAAACTCAAGAACAGTTGTACTGACTACTTTCACCAACCTTTTTGATCATTTTATGTTTGTTGTTTTTGTAATGTTTTGTTTTATATTAACACCCTGATACATGTATTACATATCTATGATCTTAAGTTGCACAAAAAACTCATAGGATTACTGGAATTAATGGTCAAAATCCGTTGGTAGAACTTGACCAAGTTTTCTGGTCGCTTGAGAAAGCGAAGAAACATGAAAACGACTTCGGTGTACTTTGACCAAACTAAATAGAGACCTTAGAATTACAATTTTTTTATGTTTGTGTTATATATATGTACCCTGACATATATACTACATGTTACAACAAACATAACACACATCCAATACATAGAATCAAAGATATTGAAGCCACAAAATCGTTGACCTGGCCATGACCAACATTGCAGGTTGCCCGAAACTCAAAAACAATTTCTAATGCGGTGACTTTGAGCCTCTATAACTTCCTGTTATATGTAGCTTAAAGCCTGAAATTTGATTCATGATGTACTACTGTAAGAGTAGTATAACATCAATACTTGATTGAACCCAAAAATAAAAACAACAGTTAGATAAACCACGGTCAAACTAGTCCCTCTAGCATGACCAAACGGTTGCCCAGAAACTCAAGAACACCTACAGCGACACTTTTTGTCACTGAAGGGCTTTAGCGACACACATAAAATTAATTTTTCTAAAAATAAATTAGAAATAATTAATAAATAAATATAAAAACAGTTTTAAAAATTATATTAAATAAATATAATTAATTTCTGATATTTTTACATAAATTCGATAAATATTTGGATATTATTAATAATTAACTTAATAATAAAGTAATTAGAATAATTACTTATAAATACTAAATAATTATTGAAAATAATATTAATGATATAAAAATCATAATAAATGATTATAAATTATTTAAAATAATAAATAATGTTTTTATAAAATTTTAAGTAAATATTAATTATCTAAAATAGAAATAAATGATTTAAAAATCATTTAAAAGAGAAATAAATACTTTAAAAAACTTTTAAAACTTCTAAAAATTATTATAATGGATATATAAATTATCTAAAAATATAATAAAATTTAGTTCATATATCAACTTATTTAGTATTCGGTAAAGACATTTAACACCGAAACCTTATTGAATCTAACCCGATCTTATATAAATGCTATATTTAAGTATTGTTACTAATACTAACGTGTTAGATTTATATATATGAACATCGTAGGTATTTATTAAACGAATTGAGTAGCATAACTTGATTGATCTACGCTCAGGCAAGTTCTTCTTAAACCTTAACTTACTTATGCAAAATTTCTCAACCCTGTTTATTCATTGAACAAGATTTTTATCTTGATATGTTGTTGATATAATATATTACACCTACAATTGAATTACCTCTTGTTGAAAGGTTATTGCTATAGATTCAGTATAACTAAGAAATGAATTGTTTATTCATATTAATTGATAAGCTTAAATTGTTGTGTCAAACCAAATTGTTGGGTAAGACATCTTATTCTGAAGTTGGGTATCCCATATGGGATCATTCGATCGATAATATATTGACACTAATTTGGGTGCATTGAGCACTGGTAGGATGAGATGCATACTCCTAAGATGTTGAATAGGCTGATCCCTTATCTCATATCTAAACAAAATTTCTAAGTCTGTGTGACTGACATAAATATAAATCCATGGTGAAATGGTAACAACTATCAGTCGAAATTTGAATTGTTGTATTTCTTCAAATCATATATTGTTATAAATACACAACTTGCTGAGCATGTCATAGCTTACCCTTGCAAATTATTCCCTTTGCAGTTTTAGATGGTAACCTTGGAACATCTGGAGTAGATAAAGGGAAGCGTCCCTGCTTAGATTAGATTATATTCTTGTCTAGATGAATACTTTGTAATAAGAAAGTTGTTATGAGAATCATGTAATCGGACCTTAATATTTATATATATAACATCTTTTATTTTTGCAATCGTGTTTTCTTACATATATAGATGTAAATTTAGAATTCTTTGAATCTGGTTGAGATCCTTGGGAACTATTTATCTTAGTGAAGATATTAGTAATATGGACTATTCATGTTATTACAGATATTTTGGATTTCGAATAAATAGTTACTATCGATACGATAGTATAAATTCGATTGGCATAGACTATACATCTGGGTGAGGATATTAGTAATATGGACTGTTCATGTTATTACTGATATTCTGGATTTCTGATAGATAGATTCTATCCACAGACATTGTTCATACATCCAAGTGAGGGTATCCAAACACAGTAATAGTTCTCCTAAGAATTATCATCTGTTATGGGATACTGTGAATTTTGGATTTATGAGAATTATATCTGATAGTTCCTTAATGTAATATAAGCTTATAATCAGATACCATGAGTGTATAAATTTAAATGCATTATATTGATTCTTAGTAAGCACCGTATCAGATACCATGGGAGTATAGATATGGGGGTGTTATAGTTTTGGTATCAAAGCATCAAGGCTATAGATATAAGGAAGAGAAATCTTAATATATAGTCTTCGAGTCCATAAAAATTTTAAAGTACACATAAAATATAACATTAAAAATATTATGTTGTGTAAATTTCTATAAAAGTATTAAAGGAGTTTTCTTTTATAGATGGTCAACTCCAATGCTGAAGAAATGGTGATAGTAAACAATCCACGAGAAATTGAGTCATTTATAGCTAGTGATCAGAGAGGATGAAGAATTGCTTCATGATCGACAAACTGCGCTAGATCTTGAGGAAGAAGAAGATCCGATGGCAGGACAATTAATGAGAATTGATGAACATGATGAAGAAATGACATCACTAATGCAGACAACAGAATATGAGAAAAATAAAATGAAGTTTAGGGTCGATATAGCTGAAGGAATGCTACAACATTAGAGGGGACATAGTCACCTACTAAAAGTACAACTGCACCATGCACAAAATGGCAGGAAGGAAATTCAGTCAAGATTTCTTAAAACATCTCTGGGTGTTCGAGATACTTTTAATGATTTGCAGCACCGAATAGTTCAATATCCGGTAGAGGAAAAGAAAACTGCTTATCTCATCGATTGATCTGTGGTTTGTCACATGATTCAGGATTCCTTTGATGATATCAATGAATTATAGAGAGTGGCATAAATAGTTGAATGCTTTATATTAGTATGAATAAAGAAGCATTCAAAGTTTGTATTGTAACTAGTGTTTTGTAAGATAGTAGTATGTTTAACTACTAAGTTGTTGTGTACGACTGTTGTGATATATTAAATAAATAATATGTTTATGTTATCCAAATTCTTATGTGAATTTTTGTTGTTGTTTTATATAGAATCATGCCACCAACGAGAAGACCCCAAAGAGAAATGGATAGTGATAATAATTCTACCCAGCATTTAGTAGACCTTATGGTAGGAGCTATGAATAGACCTATACACCAAAACACATCTTTCAAAGATTTTAAACTAGTTGGACCTCCTGAATTTAAAGGTACATCAGAACCTGTAGAGGCACAAATTTGGATTTCTGAAATAGAGAAACTTTTCCTAGTAACCAATGTCAACAATAATCAAAAGACAACTTTTGCAACTTTTTTCTTGAAAGGTGAGGCTAATTATTGGTGGGAATCAACTAAAGGTCAAGTAGAAACTGAAATTGTTTCTTGGGATAGATTCAAAGAGTTGTTCTTTGAAAACTATTTTTCCCAATCCCTGAAAGATCGCATGGAAATAAAAATTTTAGATTTGAAACAAGGAGACTTGACTGTAACTCAGTATACAGCCAAATTCAATGAACTGTCTAGGTTTGCTCCTCGTCAAGTAATCACTGAACTTAGAAAGAATCAGAGTAGATTGAATGCAGTAACCACCAATGATAGGTTAACAAAAGATTTTGAAAAATTAGAAATTGAGATGGAATGTCCAACTACCTCTACCCAAAAAATTTATATTTTAGAGGGAGTTTCATCTCTACTTAATAGAATCAAAGAGATGCAAGAAAAGGATGAAGAATGTCTGAAGTATAAGTCTAATATAACTCATGACAAGTATAATAAATTCAGAATAGATAAGGATGGAATAATAAGATATGAAGATAAAATCTGGGTTCCGTTAAACAAAGCTTTAAAAGACAAAATCTTAAACGAAGATCATAATTCTAAATTTTTCATACATCCTGGCAGAACTAAAATGTACAAAGATTTAAGTCGTCATTTTTGGTGGTCAAATATGAAAAGAGAAATAGATGAATGGGTAAGCAAGTGTCTCACGTGTCAAAGGGTTAAGGCTGAGCATCAAAAGCCAAGTGATTTACTTCAACCCTTACCAATTCCTGAGTGGAAGTGTGAACATATAACCATGGACTTTGTTGTTGGCCTTCCAACTACACAAAAGGGCCATAATGCCATTTGGGTAATAGTTGACCGTTTAACTAAATAAGCTCACTTTTTACCTATTAAAAAATACTCATAACTTAGATCACATTGCTAAGTTGTACATTAATGAAATTATCTCTAGACATGGTGTGCCTGTTTCCATAGTATCATATCGAGACCCACGTTTTACTTCAAATTTTTGGAAAAGCCTTCAGAAACATTTAGGAACACAATTAAGATTGAGTACAGTTTATCATCCTCACACAGATGGACAGAGTGAGAGAACCATACAAACATTAGAGGATATGTTGAGAACATGTATCATAGACTTCAAAGGAAGTTGGGAAGATTAGTTACCTTTAGTCGAATTGCCTATAACAATAGTTATCATGCTAGCATAGGTATGCCACCCTATGAGGCCTTATATGGAAGAAAGTGTAGAACACCTTTATGTTGGGATGAAGTCGGGGAAAGACAAATGCTAGGACCAGAAATAATTCAACAAACTACTGAAACCATCAGAATTATACGTCAACGATTACAAGCATCTCAAGATCGACAAAGAAAATACGCTAATCCACATCGTAAACAACGAAACTTTAACGTAGGAAGCCACGTATTCTTAAAGGTATCTCCTTGAAAGGGTAAAATATGTTTTGTCAAGAAAGAAAAACTAAGTCCGAGATTCATTGGACCTTTTAAAATTTTGAGGAGGATTGGTGAAGTTGCTTATGAAATAGCACTACCTCCTGAGTTGAATCATATCCAGTGTTTCATGTGTCCGTATTATGACCATACAAACCTGATTATAAACACGTTACAAATTATGAGCCAATTCAAATAGAAGAAGATCTTTCTTATGTAGAAGAACATGTGCATATCGTCGACCGTAAAGAACAAGTCCTGAGAAATAAAGTAATAGCATCGCTTAAAGTGATCTGGAGAAATCAAAAAGTTGAAGAGGCTACATGGGAGCTCGAAGATAAAATATGAGAGAATTATTCTCAATTATTTACTTAACTTATACTTTAATTTCAAGGACGAAATTCTTATTAGTGGGGGTGAATGTAAAAACCCAAAACCCTAATACAATTTCTGTTCTGTAAAATCCCGTTATATCAATAAAATTTCTCCGTTCTGAATGTGGTATGTGTTAATATATACTTTGTTTAACAAATTCGATCAAATAAAATTTCGTCCGAAAAACGTCGTGCTTGGCACCTAGTGCTTAAAAATTTTCTTTCAAAAACAGACTTTTCGGTATTTTTTTTTCACAAGTTGCTTTGTCGTACTTACACTGACAAAACGCTTTGTCATGCTTATTAGGATTAGTGAGAAATCTAGGTTAGCAACCATAGATTAACAAACCCTAACACTAATCAGCAAAACCCTAACCCTAATTTGTAAACCTAACCCTAATTAGCTAATTAAACCCTAATTAGATTATCTTGACACCTAATCATGGTTAGTAAACTTCAATTAGGTACTAATAAACATCATTTAACAATCCTAATCATTAAAAACAAAACCCTAATCAAGATTAGTGAGGATTAGGGCAAAATTAAGCTACTAAACTAACCTAACTAGCTCACAAGTAGGTTAGAAGTCACCAAACCAAGTCAAAAGGCTGTACATGAGCTGATAACAAACCCTAAGCAGCATAAGTAACTTAGCATCAGATAGTTAGAGAGGCAAGTAGGTGAAAAAGACCAAAAAATCTAAGTTGCTAAAGTCTATAAATAGCAAAACAACCTCTGGTCAAACCTACGAAATCTTTAAGCTTATACACTCTCATAAACATACCAAATCAAGCCTGGGTGATAGCAACATCAAGTTCAGTAGCTAGAATCGAAAATCAACCAAGAAAAGGTGCAAACCCTAATTTATAATTAGCTCTTTGATCCTTTGTTATGATTGTTGTTTAGATGTTTGGAAATATGTATTAGTATGTTAGAAAGTATGTTAGATTGGTAGAACACATTTTCATAACATCTATATGTCTTAATTAAGTGTTTTTAGAAATCTGGAAATTTTGAAAAACCAAGTCTGACAGCCGAATTTCAGGGCTTGTAGATTCAAGTGTGTTTATGTTTAAGTCTGTTAATTGTATGTTACTTGTAGCCTATTAGTAGAACTTTAATCTGGAAAAGAAAGCAGGTTCATTAGAACCATAGATTGCAAGTTATTATTGGTCAAAGTGCGTTGACCGTTCACGGATTGCAGTTTTCTGGGTTACCCATAAAACTCAAGAACAGTTGTACTGACTACTTTCACCAACCTTTTTATCGTTTTATGTTTGTTGTTTTTGTAATGTTTTGTTTTATATTAACACCCTGATATATGTACTACATATCTATGATCTTAAGTTGCACAAAAAACTCATAGGATTACTGGAATTATTGGTCAAAATCCATTGACCGAACTTGACCAAGTTTTCTGGGCTGCCCAGAAAATTGAAGAACATGAAGAACAGCTTCCAGATGTACTTTGACCAGACTAAATAGAGACCTTAGAATTACGATTTGTTTATGTTTGTGTTATATATATGTACCCTGACATATATACTACATGTTACAACAAACACAACACACATCCAATACACATAATCAAAGATATTGAAGCCACAAAACCGCTGACTACTTATGACCACTCGCTGCGGGTTGCTAGAAACTCAAGAATAGCTCGACAATGACTTTGAGCCTCTATAAACCACATTATATGTAGCTTAAAGCACGAAATTTGATTCATGATGTACTCTTTGTAAGAGTACTATAACATCAATACTTGATTGAACCCAAAATGAAAACAACAGTTAGATAAACCACGGTCAAACTAGTCCCTCTAGCATGACCAAACGGTTGCCCAGAAACTCAAGAACACCTACAGTGACACTTTTTGTAAAATTAGAAATAATTAATAAATAAATATAAATAAATACAAAAATAGTTTTAAAATTATATTAAATAAATATAATTAATTTTCGATATTTTTACATAAATTCGATAAATATTTGGATATTATTAATAATTAACTTAATAATAAAGTAATTAGAATAATTACTTATAAATACTAAATAATTATTGAAAAATAATATTAATGATATAAAAATCATAATAAATTATTATAAATTATTTAAAAATAATAAATAATGTTTTTATAAAATTTTAAGTAAATATTAATTATCTAAAATAGAAATAAATGATTTAAAAATCATTTAAAAGAGAAATAAATACTTTAAAAATACTTTAAAAACTTCTAAAAAATTATTATAATGGATATATAAATTATCTAAAATATAATAAAATTTATAAATAAAATTTAGTTCATATATCAACTTATTTAGTATTAGGAAAGACATTTAACATCAAAACCTTATTGAATCTAACTTAGATCTTATATAAATGCTATATTTAAGTATTGTTACTAATACTAACGTGTTAGATTTATATATATGAACATCGTAGGTATTTATTAAGCGAATTGAGTAGCATAACTTGATTGATCTACTTCGCAAGTTCTTCTTAAACCTTAACTTACTTATGCAAAATTTCTCAACCCTGTTTATTCATTGAACAAGATTTTTGTCTTGATATCTTTGTTGATATAATATATTACACCTACAATTGAATTACCTCTTGTTGAAAGGTTATTGCTATAGATTCAATATAACTAAGAAATGAATTGTTTATTCATATTAATTGATAAGCTTAAATTGTTGTGTCAAACCAAATTGTTTGGTAAGACATCCTGATACGAAGTTGGGTATCCCATATGGGATCATTCGATACGATAATATATTGACACTAATTTGGGTGCATTTGAGCACTGGTAGGATGAGATGCATACTCCTAAGATGTTGAATAAGCTGATCCCCTATCTCATATCTAAACAAAACTTCTAAGCTTGTGTGACTGATAGAAATATAAATCCATAGTGAAATGGTAATAACTATCAGTCAAAATTTGAATTGTTGTATTTCTTCAAATCATATATTGTTATAAATACACAACTTGCTGAGCATGTCATAGCTCACCCTTGCAAATTATTCCCTTTGCAGTTTTAGATGGTAACCCTGGAACATCTGGAGTAGATAAAGGGAAGCGTCCCTGCTTAGATTAGATTATATTCTTGTCTATATGAATACTTTCTAATAAGAAAGTTGTTATGAGAATCATGTAATCGAACCTTAATATTTATATATATATATATAACATCTTTTATTTCTGCAACCGTGTTTTCTTACATATATAGATGTAAATTTAGAATTCTTTGAATCTAGTTGAGATCATTGGGAACTATTTTTCTGAGTGAAGATATTAGTAATATGGATTGTTCATGTTATTACTGATATTTTGGATTTCGGATAAATAGAAACTATCGATACGATAGTATAAATTCGATTGGCA
Organism: Panax ginseng; assembly: GCA_020205605.1. Lineage (NCBI taxonomy): Eukaryota > Viridiplantae > Streptophyta > Magnoliopsida > Apiales > Araliaceae > Panax > Panax ginseng. Next base: position 69,285,633 of record CM035146.1, on the reverse strand, counting down.
TAGACTATACATCTGGGTAAAGATATTAGTAATATGGACTGTTCATGTTATTACTGATATTTTGGATTTCCGATAGATTGATTTTATCCACAGACATAGTTCATACATCCAAGTGAGGGTATCCAAACACAGTAATAGTTCTCCTAAGAATTATCATCTGTTATGGGATACTGTGAATTTTGGATTTATGAGAATTATATCTGATAGTTCCTTAATGTAATATAAGTTTGTAATCAGATACCATGAGTGTATAGATTTAAATGCATTATATTAATTCTTAGTAAGCACCGTATCAGATACCATGGGAGTATAGATATGGGGGCGTTACATTATTGCCTGATTTTATTTGTAGTGTTGAGTTCAGGTTATATTATTACTAGCTTTTGTTTAAAGTTCAGGCTGTTTGATTATTTACTAACAGTTTAGGTTAATTTTAAGAGGAGTAATAAGGAACAAAATTGATATCATTTCATTAATATGAAAGTGATTACAAAAAGATAGTAAAATTTTTACAAAGGTTTTAAAGTTGAAGTGAAGGAAGGTTATCTTCAGGCATCATCTTCATCATCCAAAGAGTCGAGAAGTGATGGATTTACTGAAGTTGCAGCTAGTTTTGCCTTGCATTTGCTTCGGGTAATTTCATACCCTTCGGCATACATCTTGATTATCTCATTGTTTAGCTCAGACGATTTTTGATACTCAACTTGGATCTATTTGCGGAGCTCTTCAGTCAGTTGGGGGCCGAGATCTTAAAGTTCCCGAAGTTCAATTTCCACTTTTCATCAAAGAGACAAATGACGTTCTTCGGAAATTTGGACTTCATTGACTTGTTTCGCCAAGCTTTGATTGGATTTTGCTAAAGCTTCATTTTGTCGAACCAAATCTATATTTACTTCGGTTGTGGTTCGTTGAAGTGCTTCGACTGTTTCCAGTTGCTCTTTAGCTTTGGCGAGATCTTTGCGGAGGCAATCAGCATTCCACTTAGCATCTTCGTGTTGACTTCTCTCTTCGCCAGAGCAGACTTTAAGATGGTATTCTCTCTCCAGACAACATCTTCTTCGGCTTAAGCTTCTTTATACTTCTGACGAAGGCGCCCGAAGATACCATTTGCCTGCAATTATTCAGAATAAGTCAATAAAGTTTCAAAGAAATATTTGTGAATACATAAGGATAAGATATAGTTAACTTACTCTAGCTTGATGAGTCATGTTGGCTTCGATCAAGTCCATGACGAAGTTGTTGCCGAAGCGATGATCGTCATTGTCCCTTACAAAGGAATTATAGAGGTGGAAAGGGAAGTTTTCGTTAACGTTTGGCCATAGAGTGGGAGATGCCACAGCTTTGGGCATGGCCTCAGAGGAAGATGGTTTTTATGGAGATTGAAGGGGTTGTTCGGGAGGAGGTGGAGTAATGGTTAATATATGAAGGTTCAGGTTGTGGCGTAGGTGGGCTATCTGAAGTGTGTTTTCTTTTTCTAGAAATGGAAGGAATGGGTTCAACTTGTTCTTCGAGCTCATCTTCTGAAATATGGATTTCAACAGGAATAACATGTGAATGAGTGGCTTCAATTTGGGGTACATGGAGCTCTTCAATAGATAGGGGGGTTATTTTGACCCTTCTCTTTTTGGTACGAAGAACTCGGGTACGTTCGTCGATGGGCATGTCAAGGAGGCTTTCGTTTGGGGTTGGAGCAGGTGTATGTTTTGGTTTTCTAGCAGCTTGTTTTTTCCTACGAGGATGACTTGTTTCTTCAGTAGGAGTTGGTTTGGTGGTTTGGGGTTCGGAGGTTTGGGGTTCCGAAGATGGAGTTTCAGCATTTTGGGGGTCAATATGAGTTTGAGAAGACTTACCATAAAGAAATTTGTCTAGTTCCTTTCGGTCAATGGAAGTTGGCTTAATAAGAGATACTGAAGCAAATGAAGACACTATTTCAGAATAATTACAAATGAAGAACTTGAGAAATTATACAATAGTTGAGTTCGGGACTTACATTTATGGTCGTACAACCATGCTTGCTTGGTTAGGAGACCGAAGCTCCATTTCTTCATTGGGACTTTCTCTATCAGTACTCTCATCTCAGCCATGCGTTCTTCAGTGATGTCACCAAAGTTGGCAAAAAACTTATCGGTAGTAGTCCAGCCCGGGATAGAGGATATTTCAGTACTCTCATCTCAGCCATGGTTTTTAAAAATGTACAATCAAGCCATTCCGTCCAATTTGACTAACAAACGTCTAAAAATATCCTACGTGGCTTTTTGAAAAAAAATAAATATTACGTGTATTTGCTGACTGGGCGGGAGGAAGCTTGGTTATCCTACGTGACTTTTTTCTTTTCCTTTTATCTCTTTCCCAAATAATACAAATAATATATCAAAATTTTTGTATCAATGAGATCTATTACAACATTATATTAATTTCTACAAAAATTAAAAATCATTAATTACGTGGCAAAAAATAATTAAAATAATAATAAAATTAAAATAAATATTTTAAATTATTTTCTTTATTTGTATTCTTTTCTTTATCTCTTTTCCTTTCTTTTAATAATTATTTTTATTTTAAAAATTAATAATAATATATATTTTAATGATATAAAAAGGTAAGTACATAATTAAATTAAAATAGAAAATTTGATACAATTAGCAAAAATTAGTTAAACAAATGACATAAAAATTAAAATTAATTATACAATCAAAACCTCATTATTTTTTTTTTATAATTTTCTTTTTCCTTTCTTTTAATTATTTTAATTCTAAATAATACAAATAATCAAAATATTCAAATTTTTAATGGATTTTCTTTATAATTTTTTCTTCTCAAACAAAAAAATAAAATAATAAAATCATTATGTGGTAAAAAAATAATAATTATAATAATAGTAATAAAATTAAAATAAATATTTTAATTCTTTTTTTTCTCTCTCAGTCAAACTCCTTCCGTCTGCTCCCGCCACCGCAAATCGGCCGCCACCACCGTCGCCGGTAGCTCCTCCACCACTCGCCTTCCCACCATCAGATGTGCACTTCCCCCTCTTCCCTCCAAGCCCTCCTCCTCCTCCTCCTCCAAAACCCCTAAACCCTCGATGACCACGCCTCACAAACCCTCAATTTCCCTCCCCCTCTCCTTCACCCTCAAAAAGCCCCTAGCCTTCACTGCAGTCTCCTGTTATTTGAAGATCTGTAAGGATTTTCCAGAAAAAAATTTACAAGCTCGATCCGATTTTATCGAACTGAGATCGTAGCCTCTTTTAATTTGCTTCTTCGTCTTCAAAATATCTGCTTCATATTGATAAGCTATGGAGGCAGTTTTTCGACACTCATCTGCAGATTTCAAAAACCATAGAAATATCCATCCTCGATTCATGTCACAAATTTCTACGAGAGAATTTTGTTCCATCTTCTTTAAGCTTTCATGGCGATGGTGGTTTCTTTCAGATACGCCTCCATTTTCATTCTCACCTTCACTTACGAATCCACGTCATCATTATCATCAACAAAGAACCGCTTCTTCTTCCTCTTCCGATCCCAAATTCTTACCAAAATACCGGAAGAATCAACAATGTAAGAAAAGCCTGATTATTAATTACTTGTATTATTTTGATTATTTGTTTTATTTCTATTTTATGTTAATTATGTACTTACCTTTTTTATATCATTAAAATATATATTAGTATTAATTTTTTTTAAAAATAATTATTAAAAGAAAGGAAAAGAATACAAATAAAGAAAATGAATTAAAATATTTATTTTATTATTATTTTAATTATTTTTTGTCACGTAATTAATGATTTTTTATTTTTTATTTTTGTATAAATTAATATAATGGTGTAATAGATCTCATTGATACACAAATTTTGATATATTATTTGTATTATTTGGAAAAGAGATAAAAGGAAAAGAAAAAAGCCACGTAGGATAACCAAGCTTCCTCCCGCCCAGTCAGCAAATACACGTAATATTTATTTTTTTTCAAAAAGCCACGTAGGATATTTTTAGACGTTTGTTAGTCAAATTGGACGGAATGGCTTGATTGTACATTTTTAAAACCACAGTGGGTCAATTGAATATTTTTAAAGCACAATGGCTAATTGCTTAAAACACTACAACCACGGTGGGGTAAAAGTATTTTTTGCCGATTAGTATGTAAGATAGGAATATACCTGTGTCTTATGTATCCATTAAAAGAATTTGTGCTTAAAACCCTAATTAACTTGATTCACATAGGAATATAGTGAGCTAATTGACTAGGGTGTTTCTTGTAATTTTGTATTCGTATGAATCAACTGAATTAAATGGGAAGTAAATTGATTTAAATAAAATATCAAGGGAAGATGTAATCTTAACCTGTTAAACATGCAATTAATCTTGTGAACTTTGATCTTATTTATTAAAAATTGTTAATTTTAATTTTAAAATCACAAACATTATTTTGTAATTTAAAGTAGGATTAATTGAATTGGAATGGATAATTGCTGAATATTAACATATTTTCTCATGGGAACGATATCATTGTATGTTGAATATTACAAAAGAACGCGTATACTTGCGTGTTAAGTGCTAGTAAGAAATTAGGCAACAGTAGGAGTAGGAAAGACATTTAGTATACAAAGAATTTAGGGGATGCGGAAATGATGTCACAAGACTCGCAACTGGGATAAGTTGCGCAATATTTTGGTTTGGATTTTGGCTTTGGGATTTGGAGTTGGAATGGTGGCATCAGCTATCAGCAGTTCAATCTATCCGAATTGACATAAAGGCATGAATTAACTCATCCTATTAATCCAAAACTTAAAAAGTAGAAAGATTCAGGTAGATTTCAATAGCCATCCTCACCTTAACTATTAACAGTTAATAATGCCTTGTCGATATGAAAGATATATAAAAATGGAAAAACATTGCGTAAATGGTATTAAACATCTTATTATTGTCATACAAGTGAGAGCGCTCTTAAATACCACTGAATTAAGATAACGTCGTTAATTACCTAATGCCCAGTCCAGCAAAAATAAGAACTAAATCAGAAAAAGTAAATGATTTTTCTTGGCTAAACTCTATAACGAGATAGACACGTGAAACCTATCACTAGGAAGACTAGGAACATTGAAGTGACTAACTTCAACACAGGCTAGTGCTACACAGAAGCCTGAGTCCTCCATTGCATTGCAAACGATGAAAAGCATATACTTCATTTCCCTTATAATTGTTAGTAAGAAAAAACTATACTTTGATAAAAATAAAATTGTATCAATTTGTAAACATAAACCATAATATATCTACTAATTTGATGGTCACCTTGCATACCACATACGCACGTCTATCTTTACCTCAGAACTGTCTGTGAAACAGCTTATTTTGGCTTTAAAGCCTATAAATTTCCATACCAAATAAGGTTTGACTGGCTGACATAGGAAACTAAATTGACTCTCTTCCAACTGCTGACAAGCACTCCACAAAAAGTAATATAATTTGGGGAATTTACTATACTAGTAGTTGTTCGAAGAAGCAAAAACATTAGTCAATGATCACTTTAGGTTTTTTATATGGGAGAGAGAGAGATTACAGACCCCAGCACGCATCTGGTTGAGCCCACCATTTGTGTGTACAATCAGGTAACCTCGAGACTCTCCATAAGCTGAAATGATCAGAGTATTCATTAAAATTAAGAGCAAAGACGAAACACATATACACACTTGCAGTAAAATTGTTACTCTCTTACATGTATAGGATGAACTTGACTCAACACATGGCACATAGTCTCGATTTTGAGGTGGCTTCCACAACTTGTCGAAATCCAATGATCCACTTGCAACATCCAACTGTCAAGTCTAAAGGAGTGAAAACATGAAAGATGCATAACTACTTTGTATCAAATGTAAATACCTATATATATATATATATATATATATATATATATATATATATATATATATATGTGTGTGTGTGTGTGTGTGTGTGTGTGACAATCAAACCATGACATGCCAGTTTTACCAAGACCCTTAACCTTCTTGACTTGACAGTACTAGGTAAAAGGAAAATTATCAAATCAACCTAAAAGAAAAATCATATGAGAATGAATAAGTATATTGCCAGAAGCACAAAACCTTGCGAGAAGGAAGAGGAGCTTTCAACAAATGGGATGGCGCGAGAATTTGCGTCGAGATTAGCTCTCTGCTCAGCCTTTGGTACCCAATTTCATGTTGCTACAAAATTAAGGTAACCCAGATCAGTGATACTATTATTACTTCAAAATCTCCTAACCTCACAAAGAAAAAAATCAACCTCCAATTTAAATTTAGAACAACTGGAAAAATGGGAGTTAAACTACACAATCATCCGATCAAAAAAAAAAAAAGAATATACACATATCATCTCATACTGAAATGAAACAAGCCAAAGGTGGAAACTTTAATCAATATACTATATCTTCAAATATCAAAGTCTGTAGGAAATGGAAACTCTCTTTAAATTGGTGAACAATAATTGGGGAAAATTAAATAGATGAAAATAGATCCAAACATGAATCAAGGAGAATATCAACTACAATATTCAAAGACTTTGAAAATTGCTTTACAGGATACATAAAACTAAAAAAATTATTTAAAAATATAAATAAAAAAACCCTAATAAGGACTTGAAAAATTAAAGGGTTTAAATAACTCCATAAAATAAGATTCGAAATGAAATAATCAGCTCAAAATAGAAAAAGAAAAAGAAGGAATTGTAAAGAGAATAAACCGTGGGGAGCTTGTAAGACTCAAAGAGGCTTGGCACTTGAGAGTGAGGGAAAATGTGTACATGGGCAGATAGCAGAGCCACCAGGGCTATAACACCTATGGCGCACGTTAGCAACTTCCTCGCCAGTCCCAACTTCCTCCACCTCTTTTTTTGCATCTCTCTCTAAAAACCACAAATCTTTCTCTCTCTAAAATCTGATTTACCAAAAATTGGAAGAAGTCATCTTACTCTTTCTCTCTTCTCAATTTCTTACTCTATATATATAAATATATATATATATATATATATATATATATGTATACACATAATATGTGTATAATTTTATGGGTTCTGAGAGTGGTAAAGCAGTTGGGTGTTCTTGATTCTTTGTTTCTTTGCGTTTCTCTGCAGCTTTTCTTTAGTCGGTTTTTATGGCATTTTACACCATTATTATTCTGGTGGGGAATGGTTAAATAAATAATTAATTAGGAGGAGGAGGAGGAACACGAGGAGAGAGAGCAAATAAGGGAAATTGACCAATTGTGAAAAAATTAAGAGGATACTATTCAGTCAATTCTAGTAGAAACTGTTAAGATCAAATAAGTAATTTTAGCTTCCAAATTTATAGGACAAGAAATTAGTAGTATTTTTTTTAATTAATTTACAACAGTTACGATAGTTTACTAAAATAAAAAAAAATACATATCATTTTTTGAATTTGTCATTATCCTTCAAATAACCGAATTATATTATTTGATTATTAGGTTATAAATCATATTAACTTATCTTTCTCAAACAAAAAATCATTTCAAATTACACACTAGAGTTTTCAAACAATATTTAATTATAATTCACAATCATAATAATTCATAAACTAGTTTAATAATTTCAAATTAACAATACAAAGTACAACCATATGGCAAAGTCTAAAACATTTTATAAAAAATATATAATTCAGTTATTTGGGTATCTGAATAACATAATTTTAAAAACCGAACCCGGATACAAAATAATTAAACGGCTATAACTGAATTAAGCAAAATAACTGAATAATCAAAATAATTCGGTTTAAAAAATCAGTTTTGTTCGGTAATTCGATTTTACCAGTTTTTTGCTCACCCCTAACATATGTAATATTTAAAATTGACATTGCTAAGCTCTTATTTTCTCTGATAATAAAATAAAATTACTGTTGATTCTGTTAATACTCAAATAAAATTAATTTGTCTTTTAAAATTTAAAATAATATATTTTTCCTTTTTAAATTGTTGGTACAATATTTTACATTTTATTTTGCACCTTTTTATTTTCCTCTCTCTTTTGGATATTAAGATTTTAATTATGGATCATTGTAATGTTGATGTTGAACTTTTATTTTTGAATTTTGAATTTTGAATTTTGAATAATGGTGCCGTCTTTTGAAGGAGAATCATAACACTATGTATAACCACTTTAGATTCAAATAACATAATCATAGCGATATTTGTGAAAATAAGATAGTTTGTTTTCACCGTCGTTATACATTTATAATAATATAAAAATATCAAAAAATATTATAAAAATATTAATTTTCTAATAATAAACAAAATCACTATTGGCTCCGTAAATACTCAAATAAGATTAATTTATCTTTTAAAATTATATATATGTCCTTTTTCAATTGTTGTTATCATATTTTGCACTTTTTATTTATTTATTTATTTATTATGATCTTAAGCATTGATCATATGTATCGTTCAACTTTTATTTTAGATTCCGTTTACATAGGATAATCATAGTGAAATCTGTGAAATACTTGTACTCGTCATGAAAAAACTCAATAAAATTAAAAAACATATATATGAAAAAGATACAAACAAACAGATATGGCTATTCCAATTTCCTTTTCAGAAACATTAGAAAGAGAAGAAAAAAAATGAGTACATGCTTGTGAACATTAAGTGTTTAAAATGCTACACTTTATAAAGTAATGTAAGACAAAGGTAGTTTAGTAAAAATAATGCTATCAAAACAAACAAAAATTTAGTAATATTTTTAACTAATGTTATGTTGACACATCACTTTTTGAAACAAAAAATTTGAAACTCTTAGCATCACTCGTATTTTTATAATTATTTTAATAATATAATTTAATCATTCAAGCAATATTTATTACTATTTTGATAATAATATTTTTATTCTCACAATATCAATCACCTAAAAATATAATGACACGAATTTATTTTTTTTGGTAGAATAGCATTAATTAAGTGCCTATTTTCATTCCAATTTGTAGTTGACAGTTTGATTTCAGAAGGCTGAAAACCAAGGTTTTTAAATTCGGACCGGTCATCGAATCGAAAAAGTTACTGGGTAAATGGGTCATTGGTCCAACCAGTGGTCGGACCGTTATTGACCCAGTAACGTCATTAATATGTAATAAATAATAAATAATTAATTATATTAATTATTATTATATATTGTATATAATATTTAGTAAATATGTAACATTAATCAATTTATCTACAAAATCGGGTCCGGTTTTTTCCGGTTCGACTGGTGATCCGGTCCGGGTTTGAAAACCTTGCTGAAAACTAAGAATAGGAGAGAGAAAGGTGAAAGATTGTTTGACATTAAATCCGCCCTTTGAAATTTTATATGAAAGTGGAATTGGTATCTTCTTGAATTGATATTTACACAATATTTCTCTCATATAAATAATAAACTAGACATTTATGTGAGTGAGTCTTTATAAAAATATTAATTTTTTTTATTGAAATATCAATTCCCTTTTTACATGGACATTCATCTTGTGGTGACTCTTTGAATATAGGCAACACAATTTCACTCACAAGTCACAACTAAGATGTTGAGAAATAATAATCTTTGTTATTATTTTATTCTTTCCTTTTTAAAGTCATGTGTTTTATAGAGGAAAATATAGATGAAATAATTAAAATAAAGATGCCTATACTTATAATTTATAACGCAAAGATCAATTATTTAATATTTGAGACCAAATATAAAAGTTTTTTTTGTCAATGTACAAAAATCACATATTTCGAATCCATCTCTCAGTAAAAAGTCAAATTGATAAGTTTCTAGTAGGATCTCTCCCGTTCTTCTCTGGGCTCTTTCCCCCATGTTTCTTCTAGACCCTAGGATAAATGTATTACTAAAATTGAATTGTAAGAATATATGTTCTAAAATAAAAATAGTGCCCCTTTTTGGGTATTGTATTTATCTGGCTCAGATTTAGTAACAAATGTGAAATATGGGACTAAATTCATTAATAAAGGACTAAAATAAACAATCCACTTAATAATCATTGAAAACAAACACAACATAGAAATATTTTAGGATGTGATAAATGCACTCTAAATTTTTCTATTTACAGGCCCTTGGAATATTGTTCCCTACTTCTTTTATTTATTATTTATATATATATATATATATATATTCTCTAATTTTCATTTTACCAATTTAGCCAATAGTAGCATTGGTTAAAAATTAGGCATAAATTCAAATATAAAAAAAGTACAAAAAGATAAATGCTAGTAGTACTTTGAGTCCTTAGATTTTTCAATGTAAATATGGGTATTTTATTGGCATCTGAGTCCATTGACAAAGTGTGTATTGTTTACACATACACATAACACGAGTACAACATATTGTACATAAGAAGTGATGCACTGTTTTGTGTAGATCTCAAGATACAACATTGATTATGGTTTATGGATGCATGTGCAGAGGACTTGTTCTAAAGGAAAGTCCACACTTTGGCTGGATTAATTATGGGCAAAACTAATGAATATAATGACACGTTTTATTAATTATATTACTCCTTCCGTCTTATAGTTATAGGCTAATTTCTTTTAGCACATAGTTTAAGAAAATCAATTTAGTGACAATTTTTAACATAAATTTTCCACATATACCCCTTAATATGGAATTACTAATGAATAAGTTAATTACTCCTTACTTATCACACTAGAACTCTCAACTTCATTGATTGACGTGTTAAAGTCCATAACCATATAACTTTAACCAAAGAGAATATAACAACATTAAATGTGGTGATAAAAATAATGACATTGAATGTTGTTTCTTCAAAAAAAGAGTAATGTTGAATATTTATTATAAGGACATAAAAGTAAAACAATGAACCAACTAAATTTTATAAATAGTAAGTAGCCTATATATTGGGACATCTCAAAATGAAAAATCAACCTATAACTATGGGACGGAGGGAGTATTAAAGTTTTAATTTTTTAAATTACTCTCAATAAATTAATTATTATTTTAAAATTGGGTCATTCCATTAAAAGAAATTTAATGGACGTTAATTTTTTCAGCAAAACTAATGAATTACCCGTTGTAGTTGACACGTTTTACTGATATACCATTGAACTTTTAATTTTTTAAATTACCCCAATAAACTAATTATTATTTTGAAATTGGGTCATTTCGTTAAAGAGATTAAACATATGTTAATTTTTTTATCTACGTGGCTTTGGAAAATAAATTCAAAAAAAAAAAAAAAGATTACTTATGTGACAAAAAAATAATAAAAAACTTGAAACTGAAAACAAAAAAATCAAAATATTTTGGATACTTTGATCTCAGATGTTTATCAATAGAAGAAACTTCCTCTCGAATGGAAAGCAATGCATCAACAATAGAAATGAAAAGCAAGGTGATTGGCAACAACCACCTCTTGCATCTACCTCCGAATTCTCTCCAGATCTCGTGGCGCGCCTCAAAATAGGTCCACACAACTCATTCGAGTTGCCAAATACATAGGTACGTAAACCAAATACAAACTTCATTAATACAACTGTCAGGCAAAATACTGACAACACGTAGTGTTTGTGAGTTTTAATACAAATATTGTCTTGTAGACAATATCCAAACTCAAATAAAGTCCTCATTACAATTATTGATACACTATTTTACAAAATAGTGAGGACTGCTATAATAACTGTCTTGAACCATCACTCCACACCCCGACTAGTCCTAGCTATATTCTCGCCTCCTAAGAAGAATAATGGAACAAAAAAGAAAAGGGTGAGCTCAACTAGCACAATAAAGAATATTATGACTAAGATAATGTAGAATAAATTATCCTTAGTCCTCAACAGGAAAAAATCTGATAGAATACAATAGACAACAAGTTTTAGATCAACAACTGCAGCGGAATAGACAATCCATTAGAAGAGTCAAGTAGAGCGTAAAGTCTACTATCTTCCATAATTTAAAAGTCCATCATCAATATTTTATCCTTGTAACATCAATCAATTATTATTTTCAATCAACGAATTATCTATGCACTACAGACCAAAGATAATCGTTTATATCACCAGCGGTCATGATCATGCTAAACACATGTTCATCTTTGCACTACGGGCCAAAGATATCAATCAACAGTTTATCTTTGCACTACGGGCCACAAATATTCATCAATCAACAGTTCATCTTTGCACTACGGGCCAAAGATAACTTTCAACATAATTTAAGTCTGAGAATTATGATAATGACAATAAGAATGAATCAAGTGAGACCATAACATGGATTCAATTTCAAGAATAAGATTAATAAAAGATGACTTGGACAAAGAAAAGAAATTAATTTCTGTTGTGAACAGTACCCATGAATAGTACCGTATGAATAGTGCCCACGAATAGTATCGTATGAATAGTACCCAGACATGAAAAAAAATTCAAAATTTAATACGAAATTTCATACCAATATTCTAGTGAAATGATATTAGATGAAGCGCAATCCTTAAGAATTTCTAATCATTTCAGGAATTATAGAAGCAATACTTACCATAGTAAGTTTAAATTTAGGAATATGAGATGAAATAATATCACTTACATGATATGGAGTATGAAAGAAAATGATATACCTTACGAGTATGGAAGGAAATAATATCATTTACGAGTATTGAAAGAAAATAACATTCTTTATGAGAAAAATAATATCCTTTACCTTAGTAGAAACTGAATTTGACTGGAATATAAGATATTATTCTGAGAAAATCTTGCACAAAAAGCTACACTCAAAGTATCCTTATACTCACAAGAAATACGCTCAATATTATAGAGAGATAATTTTCTGATTCTAGTGTGAGTTTCATTGTTTAACTAAGCAACCTATTTATAGTTCAATTTGCTCTCTTCCTCCTTATTTTATTCTTATACCATAAATTTATTATAATAATATTACCATTTAAATTATAAAAATTATACTATTATATTATCACATTATACTATTATAATGTAATAGTATAATAATATATAAATATATTATCAGAGAAGATAATTATGGTTTCATACAAAAATAACAATTTTTGACAATTGTCTCATTCTAAAATTCCTCCATTTATATCAAAATTTTAAAGAAATATTTACTTACCATATTCATCAATTATTTACAATTCTTCAATAATTATTTCTAATTAATATTATAGATTCACAATACTGATAACCAGATCGTTGCCAAGAAAGAGGGGGCTTTCCTATAAGAATTTTTTCTTATTGGCGCGCAATTAAATAACATAACCCATTTCCTCAACAAAACTTTCTAGACATTATCAATAATGCTATCTAATAATATCATTTTAATAATATGAGTTACTGTGTCGTGACAATTATTAAATCAATAATGCAAAATACTATTCGATTATCACTATAGCAATTATTGCACCAATAATATGAAAGACTGTGCAATTTTTATTGTATCAATTATTGAGTGCCTTCTTACTTAAGAATCAATAATCATAGATATTGTGCAATACTGTGTGCCACTATGCAACCACGCGTATTACTGTACTTTTATCACCGGGTATTTCAACAATTTTAACTGTAAAAGTTTTGCCATTATTTATTTAAAAAGGTTATTTCTGTCACTTTCTATATCCGACAATTATTCCGTTATGTGGTCCACCAATGATTGCGCTATCGTACGGATATTCCCGACAAAAGAATATCTCCCAACCAAAATGAATATTTTATGACTACTTGCTTACTTTGCAAAATTTGCACATTTCACCCATAACTAAAGCATTATATCAAATCAATACCTTATTATTCAAAAATAATATTTAAAGAAAATTAAATCTTTATTCATAAAAAGTTGGGGTCTTACAACCTCCCCTCCTTATGAAATTTCGTCCTCAAAATTGATGTATGTACCTGGTATGTCGAAGAGGTAAGGATACCTTGTTTTCATTTCAGATTCTAACTCATAGGTCATTTTCTCAATATCGTGGTTTCTCCATAAAACTTTGACTTGAGGTATGACCTTTGAGCGTAAAATATGTTTCTTCTTATCCAAGATTTTAACAAGTACCTCTTCATACGTTAAATCTTCTGCTATCTTGTCTGATTCTAATTCAATAATGTGGTTCAGGTCTTTCACATATTTACGTAGTATGTATATGTGAAAAACGTTATTAACACGAGACATAATTGGCGGTAAAACGAGTCTATAGGCCATAGTTCTTATTCGATCGAGGATTTCAAATGGACCAATGAATCGAGGGTTGAGCTTTCTTCTCTTTCCAAATCTCGTAACTCCTTTTCATGGAGCAACACGTAACAATACATGATCTCCAACATTGAATTCCACATCCCTTCGATGAAGATCAGCATAACTCTTTTGTCGATCTTGTGAGGTTTGTATACGTTGCCGGATCATTTGAATCTTTTCCATAGTCATGCGTACCATTTCTAGTCCCAGCAACGTTGCTTCACCCACCTCGTCCCAGTATACTGGAGAATGATACTTTTGTCCATACAACGCCTTGAATGGATTCATGCCTATACTTGTTTGATAACTGTTGTTGTAGGAGAATTCCACCAATGGCAAGTACTTGTCCCAATTTCCTTTTAAGTCTAGGACACAGAGTCTTAATAGATCTTCAAGAGTTTGAATAGTCCTTTCCGATTGCCCGTTTGCTTGAGGATGATATGCAGAACTGAATCGTAAATCAATGCTCATAGCTTTCTGCAAGATGACCCAAAACTGTGAAGTGTGTTAGTTCTCATTAGGCATACAATAGATCTAGAAAGGGGGGTTGAATAGATCCTTTTTAATTTTTAAATACTTTCCTTATTTATTTTGGATTGCTAATAACTTAGCATATAAAAAACATAAGAATCTTTTCAAGCACAACAGAATAAGTAAAAAATCCACTTCATTGATATATTTATGAACATACATACATTATTCGTAGAGTTAGTTTAGTTGTAAGCAGTTAATTAGTATATATCATTTATAACAGTTAGTTGCATAATGTAAATGACAGAAAGTAAATGACTGAATGTAAAAGACACAAGGGATTTTAAGTGGTTCAGAGACTCAAGCTCCTAATCCACTCTTCTACTTTAACGAGCAGGAATTCCACTAAGGAAGGGAAACACCCTGAATCACTAAGATTCCTTCAAGGCCAGCAGTCTTGGAACTTCAGTTCACTAAGAACTCTTCAAGCCCAGCAGGCTTGGAACTCCTCTAGTTCCCTAGGAACTCTTCAAGCCCAACAGGCTTGGAACTTTATTTAGTCCCTCCGGACAAGGACCCCTCAGGCCCTGGCTACTTGTTGTTGTTGTTGGTGCTGAGCTGCTAAGATGTCTTTAAGCTTGAACATCTTTTGTACTTAGCAGCTTGGTGTTATCCTCTTTGCATTTTGCATAAAGTCTGTACCACTTCTTCTTTGGTGCAGCTGATCCTCATTCTGTTCTACTCATCTTCATCCGATGTCAGCTGTGCACCATCACCATTTAGGTTTGCTAAGTGTTTGAGCTTTTGGTAGACTTCGTCTGGCACTTAGCATTCCCTGAACCCTTCTTGAATGGTTTGCAGATATGGTTCTGCATCTGTTCTATTTCTGCTTTTGGTTCATGGTGATTCGTAGAGTGACTCTCTGGATCTTCTTTGTGCTCTGCCACTTTTCTAAATGCTATCCTTTTGGCCTTCTCGGCTTTCAGCTTAGCTGCCATCTTAAGTGGCATTCTCATCCTTGTTGAGTGAAGCTTTAGTCTGTTCAAGTCTTTCTTCAAATCTGCTTCACTTCCACCTCTGTAGTCTCATTCTCATTGAGACTTGTTCCATTCAGCTCTGGTGGAATTCGTAGAGTCAACACTATAGCATTTCAATAACTCAACGATCCTTCAACTCCGTAACCCTTTGATCTTTGAAGTTCTGACTGATATATACTCCTTCCCAATCTTCTCGTTGGAATATAGCCGTTGAAAGTTATTTGAATTGCTTCATAGATCTCGAGTTATTTGGTGCAGACTGCTTGATGTGACATGACAGCTCCATTATGACTTTACTGACACAGCAGTCTGCTACCTTACCTACCGCCTTAGAGTTGTCACCTTTCCATGTCATGCAGGTAGTCAACTTTATATCTCCTTTCTGATTTCTTGATTAGAACATCAGGAGTTGTCCTTTTGCATCGATGCTCTTAATTAGCAATGTTCGAACATCAGTCTTCAGATTGAACCGTTGCCAATGCTTCAATCTTCAGATGACCGAACTCTACGATTCTGATGTAGATTTTCTTGGACCTGATCGTAGTTTGTATTGTTGAATGTTGCTCATTGACAAGTTGAGACAACACTACAATCCTGAAGAAGTGTTCATTTGATCTTCAATGCTGAACACCTATTCTTCTCTTGTGCAGTTCTTCAACACTTCTGTTTGCCTAGACTGATCTCAAAAACTGATAGCTTGACTCCTTGTTCTGTTCTCTTCTGAATAGCAAGACACGTCAGATTTGTGGCATGCCCAACTCATTTTCTCCTTGTGATCTCCCGTTCACTTATCATCAATGGGCTGACCCATGCTTAATCACTTTTGCCTTTTTCTTCAAAAGCTGACCAGTATCTCTGTGTAAACTTCATTAGTTTCTGCTTTGTTTAGCAAATACTACGATCCTGGTTGACCCCAAGATCATTGTCTTATGTTAGCTTGCAAGCCATTCATTAAGTATCTTTGCAGCTCAGATAAGAGGCTTCATACTTTGGATATTTTGGGAGTGCTCATTTGTTGAGAATCGTGTTTACTCTACGATTCTGTCTTGGCGTTGTGAGCACTTCTGTTGAAGCCTTAGTTCTGCACTCTACGATTTAGCTTGGGTTCTGCAGACACTATCTATTACATTATAGGATCAACCTAACAAGTTTGATCTTTCTATATTTATAGTCCTTATACATCATTTCTTTTTAAGAACTTTACAAAGCTGTTTTTCTTATGTAGGATCAACCTAACATATTTGATCAATTCATTCTAAGTCCTTGTACATATGTTCCTATTATCTATCAAAGGACTTTACAGCTTTTCTTAATGCAAGCATATTTGCATATTCATTCAATTATATCATAATCAAATCATATATAAATAGGAATATCATTCACATGTTTATTCCTAACAATCTCCCCTTATTTGATTATAACAAAAACAATTAGTGCATATGCATGAGATGAATGAATCTTACATACAGTGAGCAACTGTATTTCTAAAATAGATAAGCATGAATTTCATTGATAATAATATGAACTTGCATATACTATGGCATTCTACATCCTAGATCCAGAACGTACCTAACTAGATAGAGATGTAACTTTTTGGCTCCATGTGTATCTCCAGGATGTCTGTTGATCAGCTACTTATCTGCTTGATCTTTTTGCTCTTGCTCCCCCTAGGATGATGACTTCATTTCTTTTCTCTGCTCCCCCTCAGATTCATGCTCTTCTTCTTTATCTGGCTCCCCCTCAGACTCTATATTCATGGGATCATCATCCTTTGGCTCCCCCTCAAATGATGACTCTGCTTCTGCTGTTGTTGTCTTCTTCTTCTGTTCCTTTGCCTTTTTCTTGGCCTTCTTGTCTTCTTTTCTTCTATTTTCATTACTCCTCCTTGAGTGGTTCTTTTTATCTCTTTTTCTCCCCCTTTTTTTGTCATTAATCACTTGTGAAATCTGCTCCACATTTGACATAAGTTGTGACGCCCCCAAAATTAGGTATACATCACCCATCTTGAGTCGCCAGATACATGGTACAGAATTCAAATACAACTTATAATAATACAATTGTCGGTACAATACGACAAAACATAAATCGTGAGTTTGAATACAAATATTGTCTACTAGAGAGTATACAAACTCAAAAGGAGTCCTCATTACAATTATTATCACACTATATCACGTAATAGTGAGGACTACTAATGCACCATCTAGGACCATCACTCCGCTCTTCGACAGGCCGTCCCGCCTATATTCTCATTTTCTCAAGAGAACAATGAATGAAAGGGTGAGCTCAACTAGCCCAAAGAAGAAATATTATGACTAAGATAATGCGTAATAAATTATCATTAGCCTTAAATGTTGTTAAACTAATACAATATAACAAACATCAAGTTTAAGCTGCAATGGAACAAACAATCCATTAAAAGAGTCAAGTAGAGAATAAAATCTACTATCTTTTACGATTTAAAAGGTTTTTCATCACTTTTATCATTGGGACTCAAATTTTAATAAATAATCCACATCATTGAATCACCCCGCACTACTGCCAATGATATTCTTTAGTATCACTACCACAATTATCCATGCACTCACGGGCCAAAAATATTTGTGTATTCGTTAATGGTCATGATCATGCCAACAACTATCCATCAATGCACCACGGGCCAATGAGGACTTTTACCACATCATTTGTAATATTACGATTACCATGATTACACCGGATAATCCTCGGTCATAATCATACCAAGTCCATCTATGCACTATGTGCCCACAGATGACTTTCAATAAAATATAAACATGAGGATGATGACAATGATATAAGAATTCAATAAAACAAGTTCAAGAATTAATTTATCCAGGAACCAATAACGTCAAAACACAACATGATCTTTGCTTTGTAGAGTAAAATTCAAGAATGCTCGGAAGAATATTTCCATGAAAATATATCGATGAAGCGCAAATATCAAGGATATTCCACTAATTTCATGGAGTATAGAAGTCAAAGTTTTAACCAAGTGAGTATAATAAAGAATGGAATAACAAAAGAAATCACCATGCATGCGATAGATCTTTACAAAGTTATTCCAACAGAATAATAAATAACGGAACCAGTCCCACGTAAAATGCATGCAGACAGGATATTCCAATGTAATAATAAAGAATGGAACCGTGTCCGTAAAAGAAACGCACGCATGTGATATTCAAATGAATAATGAAGATCGAACCCGGTCCCACAGAAAACGCATGCATGTGGTATTCCAATAGAATAATAAAGACTGGAATAACAGAAGAATTTCACCAAGTGTAGGGTAGCCCGTGTATACAGGTTATTTCAACAGAATAATAAATAATGGAATAACAAAAGTTCTCTTCATGAATACAAAAGAAATAACACCCCTTACATTAGTAGGAGATTGAATATTGCAGTAGTGTAGTAATGAGAATACTCTTCTTCTTTCTCTCTTATTCTCTATACTTTCTCTCTATAGCTTGAATGAATTCGTGAAAAAATAATGAAGAACTAGGCCTCTATTTATAGAAGATTTCTAGCTTAGCACTTGCAATGTGAAAAGGCAAGCGGCTTGACGACTGGTGATGTGAAAAGAAAAGTGGTTTGACGCCTGTAATGTGAAACACCAAGTGGTTTGACGCCTGTAATGTGAAACACCAAGTGGTTTGACGCCTGTAATGTGACAAGACAATTGGTTTGACGCCTATAATATGAAACGACAATTGGTTCGACGCCTGTAATATGAAGCGGCAAGTGGTTTGACGTCTGGTAAAGGTAATTACTATTGGCGAAAGAGACTCTTAGATGATGACATATGGGCCCCCATAGAATAACCAAATTTACCACAAACGTCTCATAATAGACTCTTTATATACATCAAGGATTGAATAAATATTGCCACAAATCAGTTTATTTTTAATCAACACATATTTAATCTTTCAACAATTATTAATCATTAATATTATAACTTGTCGTCTCAATTATTGATTTAATAAAATAACATATTATATGTGATGATAATCTGTGACAATAATTGAATCAATAATATAAGAGATATGATGCGGCAAATTACTATAGCAATAATTGAGTATAATCGGTGACTTCTCACGTAAGCATCAATAATCAATACTGTGCTACTATGCAACCACGCCGTATACATTGTACCTTTATTACCGAGTATTTCAAGCAGGTTTTAATTGTAATGACTCGCCGTTATTTTTATAAAAAATATTTTGTCTTTTTCTCAATCCGACAATAATTCCGCCAGGTCCACTAATGATTGTCTTAATCGCATCGGATATTCCCAAACAAAAAGAATATTCCCCGACCAATCGAATATTATACAACAACTTGCATACTTTGCAAAATTTATAAATATTACCCACAACTATAACATTATATCAAATCCACACTATAATATAAAAAAAAATATTTCGAGAAATTTAAATCTTTATTCATAAAATTTGGGGTCTCACAATCTCCCCTCCTTATTAAATTTCGCCCTCGAAATTTACGTACGTACCTGGTATGCCAAACAAGTGAGGATACCTTGACTTTACTTCAAATTCTAACTCTTGAGGTATAACATTTGAGCGTCGAATATGATCCTTCTTATCCAAGATGTTAACACATATCTCCTCATACGTTAAATCTTCTGTTATCTCGTCCGGTTCTAAATTAATAAGGTGGTTCGGGTCGTCCACATATTTACGTAACATCGATACGAAAAAAAAATGTTCTGAACACGCAACATACTTGGTGGTAAAATGAGTCTATAGGCCACATTTCCTACTTCATTGAGAATTTCAAATGGGCCAATTAAATCGAGGGTTGAGATTTTCTCTCTTCGTCGATTCTTGCTTTTAGAATAACGCCTCTCAACCTTCTTCTTCACATTCATCGCCTCCGAGTATGTAGCTTGAAAGCGGCTTTAACTTTATTGATTAAAGTCGATTCTAATCAGATATTCGTTATCTTCACGGGTTCGTATATTCGCACTTCAGAATCAAGATACGATCTTCTACTCAACACGCCGGCTACCACGTTCGCTTTTCCGAGGTTGGTCTTGGATGGTATGATCATAATCTTTCAGCGATTCAAGCCAACGTCGTTGTTGCATGTTGAGTTCCTTTTGAGTGAAGAAATATTTGAGGCTTTTATGATCCGTAAAGATCTCCACTTTCTCCCCATACAAGTAATGCCTCCAAATTTTAAGTGCAAAGACAACAGCTGCCAACTCTAGATCATGAGTAGGACTGATGTGCCCCTCCCCTCCGCATTTGAAGCATATGATAGGTGGTCGTTCTCCTTCCTTAACGATAGGTGCTGGTGCTGACGTCTTTCCATCATTGTTGAATCTCCTCTTCTTGAAATGCCCATTCTTATTGTTTTGACCATGATTACCACCGAAGTGGTTACCATTTCTGGCATGTTGATTCCCTCCATGCTTATTATCACCGCTTTGATGACTGTTATCACCGGTATTATCATTTTGCCGGCTGCTCTCTTTTGGTTGCGTTGACTCGTTATCGTGCTCCACTAACTGAGCCCTATTTACAACATCTGAATACAAACACAGTTTATGAGAAATAAGATATTGACGTATCTCCGGCTTCAAACCTCTTAAAAACATCCGCGTCATTCTTTCTTTATTATCCACCAAGTGGGACGCGAACTGGGATAACTCGACAAACTTTGCTTCATACTGTGACACGGTCATGTTATTTTGCTCCAACTTGATAAATTCCACCTCCTTCATGTGACGAATGCTTTCGGGAAAGTACTTGTCATTGAACAGCTCTTGGAACTTCTCCCAAGACATCTTGAGTGTGTCAGGCTGGGTACATTTTACAGATTCCCACCAATGATCTGCCTCTTCACGCAATATAAAGCTGGCAAAGGGAACCTTTTGCTCCTCGAAGCATCCCAAGACATCAAATATCTTGGTGATCTGCTTTAACCACGTCTCTGCCTTAAGTGGTTCTGGCTTTCCCAAGGTGGTCCCAGCTCCTTGAATTGCTTAGCGGTGACCAACCGTGGCTTGCCATTGTTTCCTCCTGCATTATGAACAGGAGCCGCCTTCGCCTGATGTTGCATGAATTCTAAAAAGCTCCTAAATGTACCGTCGTTCGTCAATTGATCAGTGTTGTTGTTTACAGGAGGATTATCGCCATCCTGTTGCACATTGTCCTGATTATTGATCTGTGGAGAATCAACGGTCTCATGTGCTCCATTACTATTCTCAACATTCTCGGATGTCATTTCGAGACATCGCCACAAAACAAAGGTTAATTGACATGTAACATATTATCCCTATATTCTCGAATCGAGGCCAATTAAATACCACATAAACTTAGGTAGGTCATACTAATGAGTGAATTCCTGCCTCTCCTCCTAGTACTATTCTCACATCTTAGCCAGGGATCATATCCCTAAGCTCTGATACCAACTGTGACGCCCCCAAAATTAGGTATACATCACCCATCTTGAGTTGCCAGATACATGGTATAGAATTCAAATACAACTTAATAATACAATTGTCGTGTACAATACGACAAAACATAAACTGTGAGTTTGAATACAAATATTGTCTACTAGAGAGTATACAAACTCAAAAGGAGTCCTCATTACAATTATTATCACACTATATCACAGAATAGTGAGGACTACTAATGCACCATCTAGGACCATCACTCCGTTCCCCGACTCGTTCCAGCTATATTCTCATTTCCTGAAGAGAACAGTGAATGAAAGGGTGAGCTCAACTAGCCCAGTAAGAAATATTATGACTAAGATAATGCAGAATAAATTATCATTAGCCTTAAACAATGTTAAACTGATACTCCCTCCGTCCCAGGATAAAAGTCCTGGTGGACTTTTCACGCATATTAAGAAGAGAAATAAAATGACAAAATTGCTCATAATAATGTCATTAAATATGGAGAGAGAATTAGAATAAGAAAAGTATGAGATATTTAATGCTACGGGCATAATTGGAAAAAATGTGTAAAAGTTTGGTTATTAAAAGAAAGAGGACATTTAACATGGGACAACCCAAAATAGTAATAAGGACTTTTATCCTGGGACGGAGGGAGTACAGTATAAAAAACATCAAGTTTAACTACAGCGGAACAAACAATCCATTAAAAGAGTCAAGTAGAGAATAAAATCTACTATCTTTTATGATTTAAAAGGTTTTTCATCACTTTTATCGTTGGGACTCAGCTTAATAAATAATCTACATCATCAAATCACCCCTGCACTACGACCAAGGATATTCTTTAGTATCACAAACACAATTATCCATGCACTACGGGCCAAGAATATTTGTGTATTCATTAATGGTCATGATCATGCCAACAACTGTCCATCAATGCACTACGGACCAATGAGGACTTTTACCATATCATTAGTAACAAAGCTCTGATACCAACTGTGACGCCCCCAAAATTAGGTATACATCACCCATCTTGAGTTGCCAGATACATGGTATAGAATTCAAATACAACTTAATAATACAATTGTAGTGTACAATACGACAAAACATAAACTGTGAGTTTGAATACAAATATTGTCTACTAGAGAGTATACAAACTCAAAAGGAGTCCTCATTACAATTATTATCACACTATATCACAGAATAGTGAGGACTACTAATGCACCATCTAGGACCATCACTCCGTTCCCCGACTCGTCCCATCTATATTCTCATTTCCTAAAGAGAACAGTGAATGAAATGGTGAGCTCAACTAGCCCAGTAAGAAATATTATGACTAAGATAATGCAGAATAAATTATCATTAGCCATAAACAATGTTAAACTGATACTCCCTCCGTCCCAGGATAAAAGTCCTGGTGGACTTTCACGCATATTAAGAAGAGAAATAAAATGACAAAATTGCTCATAATAATGTCATTAAATATGTAGAGAGAATTAGAATAAGAAAAGTATGAGATATTTAATGCTACGGGCATAATAGGAAAAAATGTGTAAAAGTTTGGTTATTAAAAGAAAGAGGACATTTAACATGGGACAACCCAAAATAGTAATAAGGACTTTTATCCTGGGACGGAGGGAGTACAGTATAACAAACATCAAGTTTAACTACAGCGGAACAAACAATCCATTAAAAGAGTCAAGTAGAGAATAAAATCTACTATCTTTTATGATTTAAAAGGTTTTTCATCACTTTTATCGTTGGGACTCAGCTTAATAAATAATCTACATCATCAAATCACCCCCCAAGACTACGGCCAAGGATATTCTTTAGTATCACGACCACAATTATCCATGCACTACGGCCAAGAATATTTGTGTATTCATTAATGGTTATGATCATGCCAACAATCTGTCCATCAATGTACTACGGGCCAATGAGGACTTTTACCATATCATTTGTAACATTACTTACCATGATTATTACCGGATAATCCTAGTCATAATCATACCAAGTCCATCTATGCACTACAAAAGCCACATATGACTTTCAATAAAATATAAACATGAGGATGATGACAATGATATAAGAATTCAATAAAACAAGTTCAAGAATTAATTTATCCAGAACCAATAACGCCCAAATGTCAACATGATATGCTTTGTAGAGTAAAATTCAAGAATGCTCATAAGAATATTTCCATGAAAAGATACTGGATGAAGCACAAATATCAAGGATATTCCACTAATTTCATGGAGTATAGAAGTCAAAGTTTTAACCAACTGAATATAATAAAGAATGGAATAACAAAAGAAATCACCATGCATGCGATAGGCCGCATGTGCAAAGTTATTCCAATGTAATAATAAATAACGGAACCGTGTTGGCAGAAAATGCTCAGACGAGGATATTCCAATGTAATAATAAAGAATGGAACCCGGTCCGCCGTAAAATGCATGTAGATGGATATTCCAAATGTAATAATAGAGAATGGAACCGGTCCGCAGAAAAGCGCATGTATGTGATATTCCAATGTAATAATAAAGACCTAATAATGTAAGAATTTCACCAAGTGTAGGGTAGCAGCGTATCTGAAAGTTATTTCAATGTAATAATAAATAATGGAATAATGAAGTTCTCTTCATGAATACAAAAGAAATAACACCCCTTACATTAGTAGGAGATTGAATCCGCAGAGTGTAGTAGAATGAATACACTTCTTCTTTCTCTCTTATTCTCTCTATACTTTCTCTCTCTATAGCTTGAATGAATTCGTGAAAATAATGAAGAACTAGGCCTCTATTTATAGAAGATTTCTAGCTTAGCACTTGCAATGTGAAAAGGCGCTGACTGACGACCGGTGGTGATGTGAAAAGAAAAGTGGTTTGACGCTGTAATGTGAAACACCAAGTGGTTTGGCGCTTCAGTAATGTGAAACACCAAGTGGTTTGGCCTTCAGAATGTGAAACGACAATTGTTTGACCTTTGTAATGAGAAAGCGACAATTGGTTCGGACCTTTTAATATGAAACGGCAAGTGGTTTGACGTCCGTAAATGTAATTACTATTGGCGAAAGAGACTCTTAGATGATGACATATGGGCCCCCATAGAATAACCAAATTTACCACAAACGTCTCATAATAGACTGTTTATAAACATAAAGGATTGAATAAATATTACCACAAATCATTTTATTTTTAATCAACACATATTTAATCTTTCAACAATTATTAATCATTAATATTATAACTTGTCGTCTCAATTATTGATTTAATAAAATAACATATTATACAGATGATACTGTGACAATAATTGAATCAATAATATAAGAGATATGATGCAAGAATTATCGTAGCAATAATTGAGTATAACTCTGGTGACTTCTCACGTAAGCATCAATAATCAATACAAGTAAGCTACTATGCAACCATGCCAGACATCGATTTGTACCTTTTTATTAAGGTATTTCAATAGTTTTAACGGTAACACCTCTGGCATTATTTTTATAAAAAATATTTTTGTCATTTTCTTAATCCGACAATAATTCCGTTGTGGGGTCCACCAATGATTGTACCGTCGTACGGATATTCCCCGATAAAAAGAATATTCCATGACCAATCGAATATTATACAACAACTTGCATACTTTACAAAATTTATAAATATTACCCACAACTATAACATTATATCAAATCCACACCATAATATAAAAAAAATATTTTGAGAAATTTAAATCTTTATTCATAAAATTTGGGGTCTCACATAAGTTGCTCCATCAGGCAAGATGAGTTTCCAACCTCAATCTTGAGTTCTTGTTAGCTCAACTCAAGTTGTAGGGAGAGAGACTGATTCAGATTATCAATCTTGTCAAGGAGAGATAGAATTTGCTCTTCATTAGCCTTCTGTGCTCGTAGAGCTTCTTCCTTCTGATCATTCATAGCCTTCAGATAGATTTGATCTCTCTCTTTGAGTTTGAGAGATATATCAGACATAGTGGCTTGGAGTCTATCTTGAAATACATTATCTCCTTCTTTTGACATTGTCTTTACCTCTTCAGTGATAATAGATATCTTCTCAACTAACTCATTAGAATTCTTTAGTAACTCCTGCTCCGTAGGAGTTTGGTCATTTGGTTGGGCAGACTCTTGTTGAGTATCAGATTCGACTCTACGATTTTCATTCTCGGACAGTTTTTCGAAAGCAGTGAGAATCTGATAAATCGTTGAGTGCTAATCACTATTGGAGGATGAAGGAATTTTAGACAATTGTGCTTGGACGGAGGGAAGCTTTTCAAACTACACTTGATCATCTTCAGTGGTAGAGTGAAGGGACTCTATGATCATGCACTTGGGTATAATCCTTCTGCCATCAGAACCGACTCTACTATCGTAAGGAATATAGTGGTTACCAGTATGTTGATAAACTTTGAAGTGAGATTGGTCTTTGATCATCTTAGTTGCAAACTTCTTTACCCTTGGAAAGTTCTGTGCCACCAGCTCCAAGTTCGAAAACTGTGAGTAATACCAGCTGAAGTAACTTCCATCTTTTTCAGTATATGCCTTTAACTAGGGCATCCATGGGAAGAACCATCTCTTTAGAAGATCATCAGGATTGTACAAAATTGTAGTGCAGTCTAACTCCATGTTTTTCTAGTTGTTAAACACATCATATATAGTCATCTTACAACTTTGAGCTATTCATTTCCATATCTTATCCATCTCTCTGGTGGTGCATCTGGAGGTTCATCAAAGACTTCTACCACTATTCTTCTGCGAACTCTTGCTGGAGAGAGAACATGATAGTCTATCGATTCCTCTGATTCCTGGTTTATAGAACTAGAGTATTTTTCCATCCCTTCACCTTCTGAGCTTGAATCATGTTGACTTCTTTCATCTTATTCATTAGTGAATCCTTCATGCTGATTTTCATTACTAGTACCTTCTTCAACATCTTTTCCCTTGGATTCAGACTTATCATTGCTCAATTCAATGATTGCAGTAGAGGGTTCTCCTGTCTTCTTTGAGATAGATTTAGAAAGCAATCTTTTGCTCTTCTATCTCCTTGGAGGTCCAACTTCAAGAGTTTTAGACTCTTCTCCTTTTTCAGAATCTGTAGCCTCTGATTCATCAGATAAGCTTTCTTGATGTTTAGCAACAGTAGGAGATCTAATTATTTCATCTTTTGAATTTTCTTCAACAGCAGGGTGGATACTCTGAGTGTTACCCACTGGACTTGTACATTCTTCTTCACCATCAGATTTAGCTATTTCTTTCGTAGATTCAACTTCTTCCTCATTGCTGGACTTTCTCTTTGAGGGTTCATTCTTGAAGCTTTCAGTTCCCTTTTCATCTTCTGACTCTACATTCTCTTCTTTGGTAGATAGACTTCCTTGAGGAGCTGAAACTGACTTCTTCATCACCTTTTCTTTCTTCTTGGATGGCCCTTGGAGTAATCTGTTACTTCTTCTTTTTGGGATTGCTGTAGTTAATGCTTTTTCTTCTCTTACTCCATGCCTCTTCTTGTCAGTGGAGAGACTGCTTGGTGGAGCCTCTATATTCTTCACACTCTTAGATTTCTTCTTTTCTGGAGTGGCTGCTACATGTACAGATTCATTAGATTGAGACATCTTGCCTTCCATTTCTTTTGCCTTCCTCTTCTTTGTAGAGACCTTGTTACTGCTGCCACATGTCATTAGCCTCCTGTTTTCCTTGGGATTTTTCTTCTAGTTTTTAAACAACTATGGGGACATCAATTAATGAACATTCAATGGTTCTCCCTCATAATCCTTTATTTTGCTTTTCAGTTTCTTCTTTAGTATAATGCTCAAGAGTCTTCCATGAAAAACCTTTGTGAGAGGTTTATCTGTAGACTTCTTCATCTCATCCTTTTCTAGCCATTTGGTCAACTAATCAAATAGAAGGGCTCCGAAGTTCATCTGCTGCTTCATGACGATTGCAGTCATAACTCTTAGTTATAGATCACTAACAGTATCATGTGCAGTGTCCTTGCACAAGATGCATTTTCCCGTAATCTCAGCCAGAAATTCAAACTCTTCAGGAAACTCCTTTATATTTTTCAGATTTACATTCCTCTTATAGCGCATTACCTTTTTTTCCTTATTCGATGTTGATGTCCTCGAGGTTTATCAGAGCTTGGTTAGGAAACCCTAGACATTGGTTGATGTCTGATGCTTTTATTTTCAGGTTTATTCCTTTGACCTTTGTGGAAAGAAACCCAGAATCTATTGTTGCATTGGAGTAGAATTGCTTCACTAGCTTAGTATAGACTGGAGTGTTAGCTTCCAAGCACTCATAAAACCCATCATTCTTTATAAGCTCAAGTATCTCCTTGAACTTCTTTTCTGATCTTTCGAACTTCTTGAAGTCGAGTTGGATTCCGATTATGACACGCCATTCTTCCATTTTGAGGGTTTGAAATATATGGGTATTTAGTTTCAGAACTGTTATGAGGGTTAGTTGAATGCAATTTGGACGAAACTCAAGGTTTAATGGATTCAGGCTTTGAAGAGGATTTTAGGGTTTAAAAAAGGAGGGGAGAGAGGTTCGACAACTTTTGAATTTGTCTTTATGATAGTTCATTCTGACTCTGCATAAGCTGTGATGTGTCAACCAGTCATTGGTTGCACGATGCCTAGTAAGAAACTGTAACTCCCCATAAACTGAATAGTTTTTTTTTGTTTTAATTTTCTTAAGAAAATAAGCATTACTGATGTAGTTTGACCATTGACTTTTTCAATACGTAGAGTGGCTTGATGAGATAACTACAGACTCTACGATTTTCTTTGGTAACTCAACGATTATCTTCTAAGAGATGCTTCAGTGAGTGTTTTTGACTCTAATCCTCATCTTGAAGTTGTATGGCTTTAACCACTGATGCGCTCCAATTGAGTTCGAAAACTGAAATTTTGAAGTGAATTTTCAATACGTCTTTTCCAAACATTATTTGTAACTTCCCTCCACACAATCTGAATAGTTTGGTATGTGCCAAGTTCTGCTGAGCTCTTCATGAGCTAGTGTATCCTTTGGGAAGACTGCGATCGTCGAGACTACTCTACGACCGTTGAGGTTGCACTACGATTTTCAAGTTTACTGCAGAATCTATTCTACGAACATTGTCTGTTCTGGTCCTTGAGATGAACTTGACTTAGCATTCCTTCTGGGTTAAGGTAGCTCAGGAAGGGCCAACCTCTTAGAGTGAACTAAGGGTCAAGTTTGTCCTTGAGGTGCTTACTAGATGAAGAACTTTAGACGTTGATTAGTACTGATATCTCATTTTGATCTTTTTTGCTGGGGAGTTCATTTACCGACTGTAGACATTTGCATTTGGCTGTAATCGTGGTGTCCTTCTGCTCTTACACTATGATCAGATGTTTGATCGTAGGCACTCCACTATTTTGAGTTGGGTGGTTGACAAGGTTATCAGTAGCACATTTTGAGACGTTCCTACTGACTATGGATCTTTATTTGGTTCATTAGCCATAAAGTTTTGGGACTTTGTAACTGGTATATTTCTTCATAGTGCATTTCTGATACTATTAGTGATGTTGTTCTTTAACAAATCACTGCTCCCCCATAGTTGATACTATTTTCTCAGAGAGGTGTGAGTTCTTCTTCTTCATGTGCATCAGAAGGCAGCCTTGCATATCTCCAGGACTGATCACTCTACGATAGTTTGACAGAACTAGGAACGTAGTCTTCTTTTATGGTTTGTACTTGTGGAGTTCTACTTCTGTAATGAGTTCCTCATGATTAATGCTCAATGATCCTCTGATGTGAACTTCCTTGAGGATTCTTCTCATATGATATGTGACACCCCCAAAATAGGTATACATCACCAATTCTGAGTTGTCAATACACTAAGATGTAAAACAACTACAACTTTATTATTACAATGAAGAAAGCGTGAGTTTAAATACATATATTGCCATCTAAACAATATCCACATACAAATAAATCCTCATCATAATTATTGATACATTATTTTACAAAAATGGTGAGGACTACTAAATAACTCTCTAAAACCATCATTCCATACCCCGGACTGCACTTTCGCTACATTCTCGCCTCCGAAAAAAGAAAAATGGAACAAAAAGAAAAGGGTGAGCTCAACTAGCCCAAAGAAAGAATATTATGACTAAGATAATACAGAACAAATTATTGTTAGTCTTCAACAGGGAAAAATTTAATAGAATACAATAGACAACAAGTTTTAAATCAATACTCGCATCGGAAAATATTAATTCATAGAAGAGTTACGTAGAGGATGAAATCTACTAATATGTATGAATTTAACAGTCCATCATCAATATTTTTATCCCTGTAACATAAATCACTATATATCTTGAATCATATATTCATCCTTGCACTACAGGCCAAGGACATTCACCAGTTGGTCATGTTCATCTAAACACCTGTTCATCTTTGCACTACGGGCCAAAGATATTCATCAGAAATCATTCATCTTTGCACTACAGGCCAAAGATATTCATCAAAAATCATTCATCTTTGCACTACAGGCCAAAGATATTCAATAATATCATCATTTAAGACTGAGGATGATGAAAAATATATATATATTTTTAAAAGAAACGAATCCAGTGAAACAAAATGACAAAGATTAAGGATTAAGGATTAAGGATTCGTACTTCGTTTTATCCACGTCCAAAAATACCTCAAAAATAATCATAGTGGTGTAAAATTCAAGAATGATCAAAACATGGATACAATCAAAGCTAGTATCCACAATAGATATTTTGGACGAAAAGAAAATTTTTCATTTTTCGATGAATAGTGTCGATTCGTGAATAGTATCAGATCACGTGAATAGTCACAGTATCACGTGAATAGTAACTCAGACACCAAAAGTTCCAAATTTGATAAAAACTTCAGATCAATATTTCAGCATAATGATATTGAAGAAATAATATCATTACGAAAAAAAATAATATCCCTTACCTCGAAAGATCAGTACTTCTAGCTGGAATACTGGATATAGGTTATAACTTGAACTTTCACCATATAGCAATACTCAAAGTATACTCAAAATACTAACAAGAATACGCTCGATAATATAGAGAGAGAAAACTTCATTTTTGTGTGATTTTCAATTCTAACCTAAGCACCCTATTTATAGGAAAATGCTTAGAACACCAAAGCAGAAAATTTAATAAATTAATATTATATTTTTTCTAAATATCTCTACGCACACTACCATCTGAATTCAGCCTCCTAACCACATGTTAAATGAGTTTCAAAAATGAAAAACGCGCGTTTTGTAATTAAAAATATTTTAAACTTCCAAAATCAATTATTTGAACTTCGAACTTCAATAATTCATAATAAATAGCCATTTTATCAGAAAATTGAATCTCTTGAGTTTTTTAGGAAATTCAATTTCTACAACTTTAAGAAGAAAGTTTTCCAAATTCCAAAAGCGAAATTGATCGAAATCTACAAGCGGGCGATTTTAGAGGCTATAATCAAATTTCGATCAATAAATTGGGTCCATCGACATGTTTAACATGTTTTAAACATTTATTGCAATAAAAATACTCTTCTTCCTCAGATACTCATATATCCCACATTCGTTGTAAAAATATCACCATTATTATATTATTAAAATATAATAATATATATATTTAAATGAATTATTTTATCAAAAAGATAAAATTTCAATTTTCAACAATTGTCACATTAAAAATTTTCTCCATCTATATCCACATAAAATCAATATTTTTCTCATCATATGAATCAATAATTAATTATTCACAAATAATATTACAGAATCACAATATTGACAACCAGGTAGTTCCCAAGAAAGAGGGGGCTTTCCAATAAGAATTTCTCCTTACTGGCGCCCAATTAGGTGACCAAACCTCTCCTTAGACAGAACTTTCTAGACATTGCCAATAATGTTATCTAATAATATTATTCAAATAATATGAATTATTGCTTCGATAAAGAAAAATACTGTGTAATGACAATTATTAAAACAACAACAGGATAAAATATCAACGCAACAATTATTGAACCAATAAAATAAAATACTGAACAGTAATTACTGTAACCATTATTGAGTAGTGCCTTCTTACGTAATAGTCAATAATTGGTGCAATACTGAGTGTCTTCTTGTGCAACAACGCCAGACATTCTTGTGTTTTAACCACGGGTATTCCAACAAAGGTATAACGGTAACAACTACGCCTAGTTATTTTTAAACAACTTATATTTGTCGTTTTCTTCCTCCAATCGCTTTCAGTTATGGGGCCCACACACGGTCATGGCCGCATTTAATATTCTACGAAGTCGATGCGAATATTCCACGACCAAACGAATATTCCCCAACAACAATGAATATTTTATAACCACTTGCTTATTTTAAAATATTTGCGTATTTTACCCATAACTATCCACATTAATCACATCAATCCTTACTATTTCAAAATAATAATTAGAGGAAATTAAATTTTATTTATTAATTATTTAGGGTCTTACATGATATGCTTTGCATGATTGAGCATATAAGACCCTTTTCATCTTAGCATGAATTGTCTGCTTCCATATGGAGATCAGCAACCATGTGAGCTTCATTCATGTTAGCTCAGCAAGTCTTCAAGAATAGGCTTTGACAGAGAATGATTTTGTCTTGAACATTTTTGAACTGTCTTTAGCCTCCAGCTGGTTGAATCTTCTTGAGTGAAGTCATCTGCTTCATCATTCCTTAGTGTGGTCAGTTAGACCAAGTACCTACAGGTTAGATAGATTTCTATTTTTGGTACCCATGGTTAAATGGGTCCTGCTAGGTTAGTTTTCAAAATCCCTATTCCTCATATATTTGAATTTTCATCACATTTATCACCAACAATCATATTCATGCGTGTATCCAAATTAGATATGACATTTTAAGATGCATGCTGATGAGTGTGTGTAAGATTAACCATTTTGATAAAACACTCTTTTTCTTTGATAGTTTCATCATTTGCTTGGTTATGTTCACATATTTTAAATGTTCACAGAGTGAGAATCAACTCTATCACTTATTTGTATCTGGTTGATTCATGGAGATGATCAGTTTCTACGAATCTTCAAGATACTCTTGTAGAACTGATCATACTCTATGTATTATCCAAAACCTAGAAAATAGGTTTGTATATACATACTAACCCATCAACAAGGATTACTCCACTTAAGATAAAATAAGTCTTGATGTGATTATGACCTATTGCAGACTTCTTTCAAGATGTTATCTTCAACCTAAAACTTGGATGGAGAGAAAGTTTGTTAGCAGTTGAGTTTCCAACCTTAGTGTACTTTCTCTCTTCTCCTTTTTAGGAAGAGTATGGTCTCTTGATAGAATACTGTTATAGTACATAAGGCGATGTAACATGATGTACACATTTATATTAATGAGGAACCGTACCTTTTCATTGTCAGTTTCTTGACAGTCATTTATCTTAATATAATGAGATTAGGCATGGATGTGCATATTTTTACATTCATTTCTGACAGCTTGTTGCTCCAGTTTGTCCTTCGATCAATCAGTCATAGTCTTGAAGATGTAAGCTAAGAAAATCTTGGCATCCTTAGTTCTTTGACAACCTTGAACCTCAAGGTTCACATCCAGCTGCTAGTTAGCCAAATACATATTTAAGAGATTCTTCTTTTTTCTCTGGATAAGTATTTCTTAACATACATGGCCATCTCATCTTTCAGACTGGTGGATGCTTGACTCTTTGCTGTTGATGCCTCTTGAGCTCCCACATATGGTCTTCAGACACAAAGATTGACTATGGGCAAGGATTGGTCTTGTTGTTATGGCATTTAAGAACATAGATCAATCTGAACAACTTTAGGTGTGTGTACATATTTACATGTACACAATATTTCTAACGTGTGAGCTCATCTCCATTTACAAGTGACTTACTACTAAACTAAGTTTAGAACAATGCTTGTGCCTAGGATCAGACTCAAAGCGATTAGCTTTTGAATATTATGAGAACTCGCTCGCTCGATACCAATTGTTAGTTCTCATAGAGCACACAATAGATCTAGAAGGGGGGTTGAATAGATCTTTTTAATTTGCAAATACTTTACTTGTTTATTTTGGATTGCTAATAACTTAGCATATGACAAACATAATAATCTTTTCAAACACATCAAAATAAGTAAAAGATCCTCTTCATTGATATATTCATGAACATACATACATTGTTCGTAGAGTTAGTTTAGTTGTAAGCAGTTAATTCATACATAAAATTTATAACAGTTAGGTGCATAATGTAAATGATAGAAAGTAAATGACTGAATGTAAAAGACACAAGGGATTTTAAGTGGTTCAGAGACTCAAGCTCCTAATCGACTCTTCTGCTTTAATGAAAGGTGAATTCCACTAAGGAAGGGCAAGACACGAATCACTAAGATTCCTTCAAGGCCGTGACCTTGGAACTTTAGTTCACTAAGAACTCTTCAAGCCCAGCAGGCTTAGAACTCCTCTAGTTCCCTAGGAACTCTTCAAGCACAGCAGGCTTGGAACTTCATTTAGTCCCTCCGGACAAGGACCCCTCAGGTCCTGGCTACTTATTGTTGTTGGTGTTAGTGTTGTTGTTTTTGGTGCTGAGCTGCTAAGATGTCTTTAAGCTTGAACATCTTTTGTACTTAACAGCTTAGTGTGGTCCTCTTTACATTCTGTGTAGAGTCTGGACCACTTCTTCTTTGGTGCAGCTGATCTTCATTTTGTTCTGCTCATCTTCATCCGATGTCAGCTGTGTACCATCACCATTTAGGTTTGCTAAGTGTTTGAGCTTTTGGTAGACTTCGTCTGGTACTTAGTGTAAGACCCCAACTTTTGTGAATAAAGTTTAAGTTTTTTCGAAATATATTTTTGAATATTATGGTGTGGATTTGAGATAATGTTATAGTTGTGGATAATATTTACAAATTTTGCAAGTAAGCAAGTGGTTTTAAAATATTTGATTGGTCGGGGAATATTCGTTTTAACAGGGAATATTCGTACTATGACACAGTCATTGGTGGACCCCACAAACGGAATTATTTCGGAGTTAGAAAATGTCAGAATTATATTTTTATAAAAATAACGGCGAAAATTTACCGTTAAACTATTGACCTACTCGGTGGTAAAAGTACAGTAATACGCATGGTGGCATAGTAGCACACAGTATTGATTATTGATGCTTACGTGAGAAGTCACTTAGTTATACTCAATTATTGCTATAGTAATTGCTGCATAATATCTCTCATATTATTGATTCAATTATTGTCACAGTATCATATGTATAATATTTTATATTATTAAATCAATAATTAAGACGACAAAGTTATTCATATTATTATTTGAAATATTGACAATGTCTAGAAAGTTCTGTCAAGGAGAGGTTTGGTCACCTAATTGCGCGCCAATAGGGAGAAATCCTTATCGGAAAGCCCCCTCTTTCTTAGGAATGATCTGGTTGTTAAATATTGTGAGTTATAATATTAATGATGAATAAGTCCGTGTTGATTAAAGATGAAATTGATATTTCCATTGTGTTGGGATTATTAGTGTTAGTGGAAATCGACATCTATTTTGATAATAATGGATGTCTGGAGGTTATATTGACCAATCGGGTAATTAATCGGATAAATGAGAAATTAATTGCTATTAATTCACATGCTTATAACTATTTGTTCACATGTGTGTACTATTGAACCCCCAAAATAGGTATACATCACCCATTCGAAGTTGTCAATACACACTGCATGTAAACAACTACAACTTTATTATTACAACAACAATAAACTGTGAGTTTAAATACGATATTGCCATCTAAACAATATCCACATACAAATAAATCCTCATCATAATTATTGATACATTATTTTACAAAAATGGTGAGGACTACTAAACAACTCTCTAAAACCATCATTCCATACCCCGACTGCACTCGCTACATTCTCGCCTCCCCGAGAAGAAAAATGGAACAAAAAAGGAAAAGGGTGAGCTCAACTAGCCCAAGAAAGAATATTATGACTAAGATAATACGTAACAAATTATCGTTAGTCTTCAACAGGAAAAAATCTAATAGAATACAATAGACAACAAGTTTTAAATCAATAATACTGCAATGAAAATATTAATTCATGTAAGAGTTACGTAGAGGATGAAATCTACTAATATCTATGAATTTAATATACCATCATCAATATTTTTATCCCTCAGAACATCAATCAATATATATCCGAATCATATATTCATCCTTGCACTATGTGCCAAGGACATTCACCACCTGGTCATGTTCATCTAAACACTGCTCATCTTTGCACCACGCCAAAGATATTCATCGAAATCATTCATCTTTGCACTATGTGCCAAAGATATTCATCGAAATCATTCATTTGCACTACTAAAGCCAAAGATATTCCATAATATCATCATTTAAGACCGAGGATGATGAAAAAAATTTTTTTTAAAGAAACGAATCCAAAGGAATCAAAAAATGACAAGGATTAAGGATTAAGGATTCAGATTTTGTTTTATCCACGCCCAAAAATACCTCAAAAAAATAATCATAGTGGTGTAAAATTCAAGAATGATCAAAACATGGATACAATCAAAGCTAGTATCCACAATAGATATTTTGACTTAAAAGAAAATTTTTTCATTTTTCGATGAATAAGGCCGAGATTCGTGAATAAGATCAGATACGTGAATAAAGGCCAGATACGTGAATAAGAATCTACACCAAAAGTTCCAAATTTGATAAAAACTTCAGATCAATATTTCAAAGATAATGATATTGAAGAAATAATATCATTAAAAAAAAAATATATCCTTACCTCTGAAAAAGACAAGATTTAACCGAATATCGGATATAAAGCTATAACTTGAACTTTCACCGAGATAGCAATACTCAAAGTATACTCAAAATACTCACAAGAATACGCCGATAATATAGAGAGAGAAAACTTCAGCTTCGTGTGATTTTCAATTCTAACCCAAGACCCTATTTATAGAAAATGCTTGTAACACCAAAGTTAGTAAAATTTATTAATATTAATATATATATATATATATATATAATCTTCACGCACACCTTGGACAATCTGATCTCTGATCTTTTTTTTCCATGCTAGTGGGCACACCTACCTTGTTAAAAACGTTTTTATTATTTAAAATAATTTAAACTTCCAAAATCAATTATTTTGAGCTTCTAACTTCAATAATTCATAAATAAGCCCTTTTGTCGTAAAAATTCAAATCTCATGAGTTTTTATAGGAAATTCAATTTCTACAACTTTGCGTAAGAAAGTTTTTCCAAATTCCAAGCAGTAAATTGACCAAATCCACAAACCAAGCGATTTTAGAGGCTATAATCAAATTTCAACCAATAAATGGGGTCCACCGACATGTTTAATATGTTTTAAACATTTATTGCAACAAAAATACTCTTCCTCCTCAGATACTCATATATTCCACATTCGTTGTAAAAAATATCACCATTATTATATTATTAAAATATAATAATATATATATTTAAATGAATTATTTTATCGTAAAAAGATAAAATTTCAATTTTCAACAATTGTCACATTAAAAATTTTTCCATCTATATCCACATAAAATCAATATTTTCTCATCATATGAATCAATAATTAATTATTCACAAATAATATTACGTAATCACAATATCGACAACTGTGCAGCTTCCTCAGAAAGCAGGGGCTTTCCAATAAGAATTTTCCTCATCGGCGCGCAATTAGTGACCAAACCTCTCCTTAGATGTAACTTTCTAGACATTGCCAATAATGTTATCTAATAATATTATTCAGATAATATGAATTATTGCTTCGATAATGAAAAATATCGTAATGACAATTATCAAACAACAAAGAATATAAAATATCAACGCAACAATTATCGAACCAATAAAATATCGAATAAAGAATTATCAGAACCATTATCGAGTAAGCCTTCTTCACGTAAGAGTCAATAATTGGTGCAATACCGCGTGCATCGCGCAACAACGCCAGACATCGTGTTTTAACCAACGGTATTCCAACAAAGGTAAACCAGAATAACTACGCCGTTATTTTTAAACAACTTATATCGCTTTTCCTCCAATCGCTCACATGGGGCCCACACATGGTCGCTCGCCGTCACGCATTTAATATTCCCCGACAAAGCATTTAATATTCCACCACCAAACTAATATTCCCCGACAACAATGAATATTTTATAACCACTTGCTTATTTTGAAATATTTATGATTTTACCCATAACTATCCACATTAATCACATCAACCCTTACTATTTCAAAATAATAATTAGAGGAAATTAAATTTCATTTATTAATTATTTGGGGTCTTACAACCTCCCTCCTTATGAAATTTCGTCTCTAAATCGACATACGCGACTGTGTTTTCAAAAGGTGAGGATACCTCGCTTTCATTTTCGCTTCCAATTCCTGTGTCATTTCTTCTATAAGATGGTTCCTCCACAAGACTTTAACTTGTGGTATGACCTTCGTATGTAGGACATGCTCCTTCCTATCCAAGATCTTGACAGTACCTCCTCATACGTTAAGTCTTCTTGGCTATCTCGTCCTGGCTTCTAACTCAATAACGTGGTTCGGTCTTTCACATTTATTTAAGTAGATATATGTGAAACACATTATGAACACGTAGACATACTTGAGGTAACGCGAGTCTATAGGCTACATTTCCTACTCCGGCCAAGAATTTGAAATGGACCAATAAATCGTGGATCGAGCTTTTTCTTTCTTCCCAAATCTTGTAACTCCCTTCCATGGAGCAACTCGCAACAATACATGATCCCCTATACTAAATTCCACGCCCTTTCGATGAAGATCCGCGATAACTCTTTTGTCGATCTTGTGCCGCTTTGTATACGCTTGTCAATCATTTGGATCTTTTCAGTAGTCATATACGCATTTAACTCCGGGTCCCAACAATGTTGCTTCACCCACCTCATCCCAACATATATCGAGAGCTTACACTTTCGGCCCATATAATGCTTCATATGGAGCCACACCTATACTTGCTCGATAATGCTTGTTGTAGGAGAATTCCACCAATGGTAAATACTTATCCCAATCGCCTCTTGAAGTCTAGGACACAGTAGTCTTAATAAATCTTCAAGAGTTTGAATAGTCCTCTCTCGATTGTGTCGTCTGCTTGAGGATGGTATGTAAATCAATCAGAACTGCACTCCATAGCTTTTTTTTTGCAAGCTAACCCAAAATCTTGAAGTGAATCTTGGGTCACGATCCAAACTATAGATATCGGCATGCCATGCAACCTCACAATCTCATTTACATACATACTAGCAAGACGCTCAAGAGAATAAGTCTCCCAGACGGCAAGAAATGTGCAGATTTGGTTAATCTATCAACAATAACCCAAATAGCATTTATGCCTTGAGAAACCGTGGAAGACCCAGAACTAAATCCATGGTAATGTGTTCCCACTTCCATTTCGGAATCTCAAGTGGTTGCAATGGTCCCTTAGGCACTTGATGCTCCGCCTTTACACGCTGACAAGTTAAACATGTTGAGATAAACTTTGCAATCTCTCTCTTCATATTGTTCCACCAAAATGTATGTCAAGATCATTATACATTTTAGTACTTCCGTGATGGATTGCAAATGGTGTATTGTGTGCTCCATCATGATCTTGTACTTCAAATCGTAATCGTTAGAACACAAAGTCCGGAGAGGACTCAAGTATTCCTTCTTCATCAATTCTCGCCCTAATAGCACCTTCTTGTACTTTCTTCTTCATATGCATCGCCCCGGCCTGCTGGCTCGAGCAACCTTAACTTTTTCTATTAAAGTTGGCTCTACGCGCGATACTTGACATCATCGCACTGCTCCTCGTGATATGATCTTCTACTTAACGCGCCGCCTACCACGCTCGCTTTTCCAGATGGTATCAATAGTGTGGTCGTAGTCTTCAATAGCTCGAGCCAACGTCGTCGCCCAAGATGTTGAGTTCTTTTTGAGTGAAGAAATATTTAAGGCTTTTTATGGTCCCAATATATCTCCACTTTCTCCCCATATAGATAAGGCTCCAGATCTTTAAGCAAAAAACGATCGGGCCGCTAACTCTAGATCATGAGTAGGATAATTCCTCTCATATTTTTTTTTGTTGTCGCGAGGCATAGGCTATGACTTTCCCATGTTGCATGAGAACACATCCTAACCCTTTTGCTCAAGCATCATCGTCAGATAACAAATCCATCCGCATCAGATGGTATTGTTGTAACAAAAAATAAATGAGTCTCCTCTAAGCTCTTGGAAACTCTTCTCGCATTCCTCGCCCATATGAATTTTGTATCCTTTCGAGTCGATGAGTTAATCTGAGTAGCGATTCGAGAAAACCCTTCCAATTAATCTCCGATAATAACCAAATTTAAACCCAAAAGCTACGATTTCACCACCGACTTTTGCTGTTCTAACTTTCAGATTGCTTCAATCTTCGCCGTCAACAGATACTCCATGTTTTGACACCACGCGCCCAAGGAATGCTACTTCCTCAAGCCGTAACTCTCGATTTCTTCAACTTAGCATATAGCTTGTTTTCACGAAGCCTTTGGAGTACTAGCTTCAAATGGTGCTCATGATCTTCACGGCTTTTGAATATATGAGGATGTCATCAATAAAGACAACAACGAATTTATCCAAATATTCTTTGAATACTCGATTCATCATATCCATGAAAGTCGCAGGAGCATTAGTCAATCCGAAAAGACATAACTAAGAATTCATAATGCCCATACCGAAGTTCTCAAGGCGCCTTTTGAATATCCTCTCGCCTAATTTTCAAACCGATGATATCCGTAATCTAAGATCGATTTTTGAAAAGAATTGTGCTCCTTGCAGAATCGGTCAAACAAGTCATCAATACGAGGTAGAGGATACCTATTCTTGATGGTGACATGGTTCAATCCCCGATAGTCAATATAAAGTCGCGATACTCCGCCTTCTTCTTCTTTACTTAATAAAACAGAGCACCCCAAGGAGATGTACTAGATTAATGAAACCGATGTCCAACAATTCCTCGTAGTTGGACCTTTAACTCCTCAAGTTCAATAGAGCCATTCGATATGGGGTTTTAGAAATGGGCTTTGTACCAGTTCAAGGT
The DNA here is from genome assembly GCA_020205605.1 of Panax ginseng. Lineage (NCBI taxonomy): Eukaryota > Viridiplantae > Streptophyta > Magnoliopsida > Apiales > Araliaceae > Panax > Panax ginseng. The sequence continues at coordinate 69,244,284 of CM035146.1, read as the reverse complement.
CAATAAAGAATTCAACTTCACGCCGGGGTAGACCGAAGTTCTTCAGAAATACGCCAGAAAGTTAATAACAACAGAATATTATTCAATTTTGACGTGTCTTTATTCAAATCCATAACATGGGCTAAGAAAGCTTGACATCCGCTTTTCAATAAAAATAATCGCTTTATGATTAGATATGATGTTGATTGATTTTAATGGTTTAGTCATGCTCGAATTCAACAACAAAGTTGATTAGAATATGAAAACTAACAACCTTATTTAAAACAATCAATTTTGGCATGATGAGTAGTTAACCAATCAATCCCTAAAATCACATCAAAAGCAAGTATCTTTAAAGAGATAAGGTCAATGTGTAAGATAAGGGTGCCAACTTGGATTAGACAAGATTTATAAACAAAGGATGTGATGAAAGTTTCTCCTAACTGAGTTTCCACAGACAGTCAAAGTCTAATTTTTCCTGAGTCAAATTTAAACGCTGAGCACAAGTAGAGAGATAAATGAATGGGTAGCACCCAGATTCAGTAAAGTATAAACTTCACAAGAATTTATAAATAGCTTACCCGTGATCACCTCGCTTGGGTTCCTCGATTTTGACCAACCACAACAAACGCTTCTTCCAGAACCGCTGACTTTGACTTTTTCGGGATGTTTTTGAGTCACCGCCCTCACGAACTAGGTTTCGCTACTGCAATCTCGAGCGATATGTCCTTCCTTTCCACAATTATAGCATACCGAACTGCTAGGGCGCTTGACCGATATGTCCCTCTTCCCCCATTGATTTATAAGATACGACCGGTGGTCGCTTCTCCTCCCTTGGAACCAGCTTGTCGCCGGCATCGCTGCCTTCACATGGTCGTTGTTGAATCTCCTCTTTTAAAATCTCCTCCTAACTCGCTTTTCTATTTTCATGGCTATGATTACCACCAGAGTGGTTACCATTTTTGTCCGCCTTTTTCTTTCTCCACCGGTTATTGTTGTTTTGTTGATCGCTATCTCCCAGATGATCCTCGATGTGGTACCCTGGCCGATCAGATTCAAGTTATCTCGCCTAACAATTGAGCCCTATTAACAACATCAATAAAGAGAAAATTTATGAGAGATGAGATATCGACGATGCCGGGTTTCAAACCTCTCGTAAACATCCGCTACATAACGCCTCATTCTCCACCAAATGAGGTGCAAACTCGATAACTCGCAAACTTCGCCAGATCGAGACACCGCCATGTTGTTCTCGCTTCAGCCTAATAAACTCCACTTCCTTCATATGATTTAACACTTTCGTGAAAGTATTTGTCATTAAATAGTTTCAAACGCCTCCCAAGACATGCCGAAAAGGGCCGGATGGGTACGCTTCACGCACTCCCACCAAGAGTCCGCTTCGCCATTTTAACATAAAGGTGGCGAATGGAACCTTCGTTCTCTCCGCATCCCAAGACATCGAATATCTTGGTAATTTGTTTGACCCATGTTTCCGCCATGATCGGATCAAAGCTTTCCTTAAATTCGTGGTCCCAACTTCGAATCGCTTGGGTCGTGACAACCCGTGAATTGCTATCATTTTCTCCTATGTTTTGAACACGAAGTCTCTCTCATCTCGATTTTTGCATGAATCGCAAAAAGCTTCTAAACATCCCTCGCTCATCATCATCTCTCCTGGTGGTGTTGTTCATGTGGAGGAACATTACCACTGCTGTGCACGCTCTCCTCTGAGTGAGTACAGCAGCTCTCCACTGGCCTCATTTCCATTGTTAATATTCTCACGACATTCTCAAACACCGCCATAAAACAAGGGTTAATAAACAAATCAATATATCACATAATATCCTTATATATCACCAACTAACAAATAAGCTTAGTAGACACACACTAAGTAAGGATTTACTGCCCTCCCTCCTAGTTCTATTCCCCGATCTCCGCCAGAGATCATATCCCTAAGCTCGATACCAACCGTGACACCCCAAAATAGGTATACATCACCCATTCGAAGTTGTCAATACACACTGCATGTAAACAACTACAACTTTATTATTACAACAAAAACTGTGAGTTTAAATACGATATTGCCATCTAAACAATATCCACATACAAATAAATCCTCATCATAATTATTGATACATTATTTTACAAAAATGGTGAGGACTACTAAACAACTCTCTAAAACCATCATTCCATACCCCGACTGCACTCGCTACATTCTCGCCTCCCGAGAAGAAAAAAATGGAACAAAAAGGAAAAGGGTGAGCTCAACTAGCCCAAAGAAGAATATTATGACTAAGATAATACGTAACAAATTATCGTTAGTCTTCAACAGGAAAAAAAAAAATCTAATAGAATACAATAGACAACAAGTTTTAAATCAATACTGCAATGAAAATATTAATTCATGTAAGAGTTACGTAGAGGATGAAATCTACTAATATCTATGAATTTTAATACCATCATCAATATTTTTATCCCCTCAGAACATCAATCAATATATATATCCGAATCATATATTCATCCCTGCACTATGTGCCAAGGACATTCACCACTTGGGTCATGTTCATCTAAACACTGCTCATCTTTGCACTACGCCAAAGATATTCATCGAAATCATTCATTTGCACTACAAAGCCAAAGATATTCATCGAAATCATTCATCTTTGCACCATGTGCCAAAGATATTCCATAATATCATCATTTAAGACCGAGGATGATGAAAAATATTTTTTTAAAGAAACGAATCCAAAGGAATCAAAATGACAAGGATTAAGGATTAAGGATTAAGGATTCAGATTTTGTTTTATCCACGCCCAAAAATACCTCAAAAATAATCATAGTGGTGTAAAATTCAAGAATGATCAAAACATGGATACAATCAAAGCTAGTATCCACAATAGATATTTTGGACTTAAAAAGAAAATTTTTCATTTTTCGATGAATAAAGGTCAGATTCGTGAATAAGATCAGATACGTGAATAAGGCCAGATACGTGAATAAGAACTCGACACCAAAAGTTCCAAATTTGATAAAAACTTCAGATCAATATTTCAAAGATAATGATATTGAAGAAATAATATCATTATTAAAAAAAAAATAATATCCCTTACCTCTGAAAGACAAAGATTTAACCGAATAATCGGATATAAAGCTATAACTTGAACTTTCACCGATAGCAATACTCAAAGTATACTCAAAATACTCACAAGAATACGCCGATAATATAGAGAGAAAACTTCAGCTTTCGTGTGATTTTCAATTCTAACCCAAGCACCCTATTTATAGAAAATGCTTGTAACACCAAAAAAGTAAAATTTATTAAAATTTATATATATATATATATATATATATATATATATATATATATAATCTTCACGCACACCTTGGACAATCTGATCTCTCATTTTTTCCATGCTAGTGGGCACACCTACCTTGTTAAAAACGTTTTTATTATTTAAAATAATTTAAACTTCCAAAAATCAATTATTTTGAGTTTCTAACTTCAATAATTCACAATAAATAGCCCTTTTGTCAAAAAAATTCAAATCTCATGAGTTTTTATAGGAAATTCAATTTCTACAACTTTGCGTAAGAAAGTTTTTCCAAATTCCAAGCAGTAAATTGACCAAATCCACAAACCAAGCGATTTTAGAGGCTATAATCAAATTTCAATAATAAATGGGGTCCACCGACATGTTTAATATGTTTTAAACATTTATTGCAACAAAAATACTCTTCCTCCTCAGATACTCATATATTCCACATTCGCTGTAAAAATATCACCATTATTATATTATTAAAATATAATAATATATATATTTAAATGAATTATTTTATCGTAAAAAGATAAATTTCAATTTTCAACAATTGTCACATTAAAATTTTTTTCCATCTATATCCACATAAAATCAATATTTTTCTCATCATATGAATCAATAATTAATTATTCACAAATAATATTATGTAATCACAATATCGACAACTGTGCAGCTCCTGTGAAAGCAGGGGCTTTCCAATAAGAATTTCTCTCATCGCGCGCAATTAGGTGACCAAACCTCTCCTTAGATGTAACTTTCTAGACATTGCCAATAATGTTATCTAATAATATTATTCAGATAATATGAATTATTGCTTCGATAATGAAAAAAACCGTAATGACAATTATCAAACAACAAGAATATAAAATATCAACGCAACAATTATCGAACCAATAAAATAATCGAATAAAGAATTATCAGAACCATTATTGAGTAGTGCCTTCACGTAAAGAGTCAATAATTGGTGCAATACCGCGGTGCCATCGCAGGCAACAACGCCAGACATCGTGTTTTAACCACCGGTATTCCAACAAAGTAAAACCAGAATAATAACGCGCCGCTATTTTTAAACAACTTATATTTGTCGCTTTTTCCTCCAATCGCTTCGCATATGGGGCCCACACATGGTCGGTCGCTGGCCGCATTTAATATTCCCCGACAAAGATTTAATATTCCACCACCAAACTAATATTCCCCGACAACAATGAATATTTTATAACCACTTGCTTATTTTGAAATATTTTATGATTTTACCCATAACTATCCACATTAATCACATCAACCCTTACTATTTCAAAATAATAATTAGAGGAAATTAAATTTCATTTATTAATTATTTGGGGTCTTACTAACTCTCACCGAGACTTGTTAGTTGCTCAACCGGTGGAACTCGTAGAGTTAACACTATAGAATTTCAACAACTCAACAATCCTTCAACTCCGCAACCCTTTGATCTTTGAAGCTGTAACAGATATATACTCCTTCCCAATCTTCCTGTTAGAATATAGCCGTTGAAAGCTATTTGAATTGCTTCGTAGATCTCGAGTTATTTGGTGCAGACTGCTTGATGTGACATGACATCTCCTTTATGACTTTACTGACACAGCAGTCTGCTACCTTACCTACCGCCTTAGAGTTGTCACCTTTCCATGTCATGCATGTATTAAAATTTATATCTCCTTTCTAATTTCTCGATTAGAACATCAGGAGTTGTCATTTTGCATCGATGCTCTCAATTAGCAATGTTCGAATATCAATCTTCAGATTGAACCGTTGTCAATGCTTCAATCTTCAGATGACCGAACTCTACAATTCTGATGCAGATTTTCTTAGACCTGATCGTAGTGTGTCTTATTGAATGTTGCTTATTGATAGGTTAAGACAACACTATGATCCTGAAGAAGTATTCATTTGATCTTCAATGTAGAACACCTATTTCTTCTCTTGTGCAGTGCTTTAACACTTCTGTTTTCCTAGACTGATCTCAGAAACTGATAGCTCGACTCCTTGTTTTGGTCTCTTCTGAATAGCAAGACACATCAGATTTGTGGCATGCCCAGCTCGCTTTCTCCTTGTGATCTATCGTTCACATATCATAAATGGGCTGACCCATGCTTAATCACTTTTGCCTTATTCTTCAAAAGCTGGAAAGTATCTCTGTGTAAACTTCATCAGTTCCTACTTTGTTTGGCAAATACTACGATCCTAGTTGACCCCAAGATTGTTGTCTTCTGTTCTCTTGACAGCTAATGCATCTGATGACTTTCCTTAGTTAGTCACTTTTACTGAAGTCTTCTTTTGATCAACTTGTGGAAGACTTCATCTTGAATGGCTTCATAACTCAATCTGGATACTGATTGGGTTGGTGCTTAGGTCTTCTGTTAGCTTGCAAGCCATTCGTTGAGTGCTCTCTGGTTTCCTTAAGGTGGAATTTATCTTTGAAGCTCAGATCAGAGGATTCATAATTTGGATATTTTGGGAGTGCTCATTTGTTGAGAATCGTGTTTACTCTACGATTCTGCCTTAGCATTGTGAGCACTTCTGTTGAAGCCTTAGTTCTGCACTCTACGATTTAGCTTGTGTTCTGCAGATACTACGACTCCGAGATCAGAATTTGACACTCTACGATTTCTGTCTTTAAGCTTGCTGTCTTCGTCTGATCTGGCTCGACTACGATTTTTGCCTCTGATATGATCAGTAGACTCTATGACTCCGAGTGTGGTCTACGATTCTTGACTTGGCTTTGGTAGATGCTCGTTCGGCTCTTAGACAGGCTGTCTCTACAATTTTGAACATGACTTCCTCGGCAGACTACGGCTCCGAGGAGGCTCTTCTCGATACACTACGATCCTTCCTCGTCTCTTCTGGCAGTCTACGAACTCCGAGATCTACTATCTTGCAGACTACGATTACGCCTTGATAGTTCTCGAGTTTTCCTCGACTCTTCTGGAAGACTACGATTTCTGGTGCAGTGCTCGACGATCAGACAAGCCTATCTATTACATTGTAGGATTAACCTAACAAACTTGATCTTTCTATATTTATAGTCCTTGTACATCATTTCTTTTTAAGGACTTTACAAAGCTGTTTTGCTTATGTAGGATCAACCTAACATATTTGATCAATTCATTCTAAGTCCTTGTATATATGTTCCTATTATCTATCAAAGGACTTTACAACTTTTCTTAATGCAAGCATACTTGCATATTCATTCATTTATATCATAATCAAATCATATATAAATAGGAATATCATTCACATGCTTATTCCTAACAAAGTGAATCTTGGGTCTCGATCAGAAACTATGGATACTGGCATACTATGCAATCTCACAATCTCATTTATATACATACGAGCAAGATGTTTGATTGAATAATTTTCTCGTATAGGCAAGAAATGAGCAGACTTGGTTAATCTATCGACAATGACCGAAATCGCATCTATGCCTTGAGAAACCTTGGGAAGACCAGTAATGAAATCTATGTTGATGTGATCCCACTTCCATTCAGGAATTTCAAGTGGTTGTAATGGACCTTTTGGTACTTGATGCTCTGCCTTGACACGTTGACAAGTTAAATACCTTGAGATAAACTTCGTGATCTATCTCTTCATATTTCCCCACCAAAATGTATGTCAAAGATCACGATACATTTTTACTTCCAAGATGGATTATAAACGGTGTGTTGTGTGACTCCCTCATGATTTTATAATTCAAATCAGATTCGTTAGGAACACAAAGTCTGGAGTTGACTCGAAGTATTCCTTCTTCGTCGATTCTTGCTTCTGGAATAGCACCTTCTTATACTTTCTTCTTCATACATATCAGCTCCGGGTCTATAGCTTGAGCAGCTTTAACTTTATCGATTAAAGTTGGTTCTACTCGTATATTTGACATCATCACGTGGGTACTTGGAGTCTTTAACTCTATCTCCATCCTTTGTAAGTCATACAAAATGGGTCTTTGTGTTAACAACATCGCACTCGTACCCGCATACGATCTTCTACTCAACGCGTCAGCTACCACATTCGCTTTTTCAGGATGGTATTGAATGGTATGGTCGTAATCTTTCAACAGCTCAAGCCAATGTCTTTACCGCACGTTGAGTTCCTTTTGGGTGAAGAAATATTTGAGGCTTTTATGATCTGTATAGATCTCCACTTTCTCCCCATACAGGTAGTGCCTCCAGATCTTTAATGCGAAAATGACTGCTGCTAACTCTAAATCATGAGTAGGATAATTCCTCTCATATTCTTTGAGTTGTCTTGAGGCATAGGCTATGACTTTCCCATGTTGCATGAGAACACATCCTAAACCTTTGTCTGAAGCAACGTTGTAGATGACAAATCCCTCCAAACCTGATGATATTGTCAGAACAGGTGCTGAAATGAGTCTCCTCTTGAGTTCTTGGAAGCTCTTCTCACATTCATCGCTCCATCCGAATTTTGTATCTTTTCGAGTCAGCTGATTTAATGGAGTAACGATTCGAGAAAATCCATCCACGAATCTCCGATAATAACCAGCTAAGCCTAGAAAGCTACACACTTCGGTTACTGACTTAGGTTGCTCCCAACTTTGTATTGCTTCAATCTTTGTCGAGTCAACTGATATTCCATACTTCGATACCACGTGCCCAAGGAATGCTACTTCCTCAAGCCAGAACTCGCATTTTTCAACTTGGCATATAGCTTGTTTTCACGATGATTTTGGAGTATCAGTCTCAAGTGTTGCTCATGATCTTCACGACTTTTGGAATAGATGAGGATGTCATCAATAAAGACAACCACAAAATGATTCAAATATTCCTTGAATACTCGGTTCATCATATCCATGAAGGCAACAAGAGCATTATTCAATCCAAAAGACATGACTAGGAATTCATAATGCCCGTACCGAGTTCTAAAAGCCGTTTTTGGAATGTCATCGGTTCTAATCTTTAATTGGTGATATCAGGAATGAAGATCAATCTTTGAAAAGAATTTTGCTCTCTTTGCAATGGTCAAACAGGTCATCAATACGTGGCAATGGGAACCTATTTTTGATGGTGACATGATTCAACTCCCGATAATCAATACAAAGTCACATACTCCCATCTTTCTTTTTCACGAATAGAACAGGAGCACCCCAAGGAGAAGTACTAGGACGAATGAAACCAATGTCTAACAACTCTTGTAGTTGGGTTTTTAACTCCTGAAGTTCAATAAGAGCCATTCGATATGGGGTTTTGGAAATGAGTTTTGTACCAGGTTCAAGGTCAATACAAAATTCGATATCACGCTCTGGGGGTAGGCCAAGAAGTCCTTCAGGAAATACGACAGGAAATTCATTAACAAAAGAAATATTATTCAAATCTGACATATTTTTGTTTAAATCCATGACATGGGAAAAGAAAGCTTGACATCCATTTTTCAATAAACGAATGACTTTATGGCTTGATATGACAGTGATTGACTTTAGTGGTTTGGTTGCTTGAATTCGCATTACAGGTTGGTTAGGAATATGAAAACTAACGACCTTACAAAAACAATCAATTTTAGCATGGTGAGTAGTTAACCAATCAATCCCTAAAATCACATTAAATGCAAGTATTTTCAAAGAGATGAGATCAACAGGTAATGTGATGGTGCCAATTTGAATCAAGAAAGATTTATAAACAGTGGATGTAATGAATGTTTCTCCTAACGGAGTTTCAACAGATAAGTCAAAGTCTAATTTCTCAAGGGTCAAGTTCAAACGTTGGGCATAAGCAGGTGAAATAAAAGAATGGGTAGAATCGGTATCTAATAAGGTATAGACTTTGCGAGAGTTTATAATTAGCTTACCTGTGATAACTTCGTTCGGGTTCCTTGCCTTTTGGGACGTTACGACAAACGTTCTCCCTTGAACCACCGACTTTGTTTTTGTCCGTAGTCGCCTTTGGTGCCACCGTCCCAGCTGGACTTGACTTCGCTACCAAACAAAATCGGGCTATGTGACCGTCTTTTCCACAACTAAAACATACCTCGGAAGGCTGTGAACAGTTTGGACTTATGTGTCCCTCCTCCCCGCATCTGTAGCATCTAACTGGCGGTCTTTCTCCTCCCCTAAAAATTGTTGTTGTTGGTGGTGCTGCTGCCAATGTCTTTCCGTTATTGTTAAATCTTCTCTTCTTGAAATTTCCACTTGAATCATTTCTTCTATTATCTTGGCCATGATTACCACCGAAGTGGTTACCATTTCTGGCACGTTGGCTATCACTGCTTTGATGACTGTTGCCACTGGTATGACTATTATCTTGCTGTTCGTTGCTGTCTTTTGGTTGAGCTGACCCATAATCCCGCTCCAATAACTGAGCTCTATTTACAACATCTAAATACAAACAGAGTTTATGAGAGATGAGATGTGGATGAATTTCGGGTTTCAAACCTCTTAGAAACATTCGCGTCATTCGCTCCTCATTATCTGTAACGCCCCAAAATTCGGTCTATCTTCACACCCGGATTCCGTACGTCACGAGTACATCCTTCATCCAACATACATCATTATATACCGAAATACAACAACATACACTCTCAAATCCCAGGTTCTGGAAACCTTATAACCTTTTTCATTACAAATAATAATAAATACATTATTCATTTCATCTTACAAGAGTGACTTTTATCCGCCACCAAGGATACATAACAGTTCCTTAAACTAGTCTAGAGTTCAATTCATCTTTCTAAATTACAAGTCTTCACTTGATCTTCTCGCTACCTTCACCCTTTGAATGACAATTCATCTGGAGACTGTCAGCTTGATCTTTATGGGATCCTTAAGTTCTTCTAACCTTGTTCGCTGAAAATTGTTTTTCATTTAAAGCAAGTGTGAGCATTCAATTGCCCAGCAAGTCATAACAGTTGAACAAATAACTTCAAAATTAAAACATTTCTTTAGAACTTCTATAACCGAACAAAGGATATGAAGAAGCTTGAATAATAGGATTAGTCTCGATTCCTATCATCTTAACATCGGTCACTTTCATTTTTAAATACTTTCATTCCTCTACCTTTTTCATACACATCCTGTCTGGCTAGAATCATTAGCACAGACTTAACAATAACGATTCATGTATAAACAGAACATACGTGTATTGAATAGCTCAATCACAGAACAATTCATATCATAGAAACACCGAAGTATTCAAATTGTGGCACAAGGCCTCATACATACTACCACATTGTACATACATCACACATATGCACATAGACAAGACTTCTCAAGTACAACATCTGAGAAGTTTAAGAAACTAGCATTCATGTAATATGAATGAAGTTAGGAAACTTTCCTTACGCCCCACCATGACTGCCGTTTGAATCGCTTCGTCCAATTCTATAAAACACATAAAGAGAAAACATAAACACCAATTAGTCATATATCGAACTTACGCATTGGTTTACTTAACTTTACTTCTTAGGGTTTGCGTTCTTGCAATATAAGTTTACGCGATTAAGTTTCTTTACTAGTTTATGGCTTTATGACATACGGAGATGTCTTACTCAACGTTCATCATCTTGGATGATTATATTCTTATCTGACTCATATTCGGCTTTCATTAATCTTATTACCGTTCATTACGGCTTTCTTGATAATTCATATCTTATTTAATACTTTTGTTATCCATTACATGAACCCCATGTTCATTACTCGTTCTTAGTTTTGAAGCCCTACAAATTGTTGTATGCTAAGACCGATCATTCATCGCAACAACGTTGCGTTCACAGCGTCTATACGCTTCACACTTATCTCTCATTATCATGATATAACATCGAAATGTTATTCATTACCCTCGTCACTCAACGTCTAAGGAATCACAACCATAGCAATTCCTCACGTTCGTTCATCCCGACTACGGTCCCCCTTACAACCTGCCACGTAACTCGTGATTTATATTCTTTGTTATTTAATCTTGTTTAATCTATATGTTCAACCTTTAATAAAGGTTTGCATCACTTGATTAAGTGTTACATTAATTGAATATTATATTCTTTATCATCCCTTACATTTCTCCCAAGAGTCGAAAGCGTTAAAAGCTAATCTTCGGGTTCTCAACATCAGCCAATGCCGCCACTCCTCCTTTGTTATCTCTCGCATCGCAAAGACTGAGTTAAGTAACTCGACCCCGATGCCCGCAATCGCCACGCCACTTTTTATTAAAGCATGATCAAGCCGCCAGCGGCTGAGCCCTAACCCTAGAAAATTTCTCTAAGTGTTAAATCCAATTTGAGACGCTTACTTCCCAATCTCATAACTCCTTCGTTATAACTCAGAACGAGGTCATTCCAAAGCCATTCTCTTCCTTATCTTACATATTTTAATACCCATCGAGCAGAAATTTATTCTAAATCTGCTAGCATGCCATTCGATTTGCTTGATCGTCACCCTTTGTTCATTTTACGCTTTTAACGCTCTTCATTTGTTCATCCGTAATTCGGTCATCCGAACTCAGAACTCATTCGTTCTTGAGTCCACGACTCACGTTTTCTATGTTCTTTTACTTTCTTATGAAACCCTACCCATTCGGGTTCATTTCCTAACTTTCTAATTCTCGTTCGTCTTTTACGAAATTTCGCCATAACTTAGTTATAGCTAAGTTTTAATCCGTTCTTCATGAACGTTTCTACCGTTCCTAACCAAGCAATATGCAACTAACTTATACGCGATGGTTTTAAACTTTTCCATCAACAACAATTATCCTACGATGGTTTTAAATTTGTCCATCAACAACGTTCTTCGTGTTCTTCGCGTGTTCTTCGTGTTCTTCGTTCGTTCTTCATTTTAATCGATATTTTGGATTACAATTCCACTTTTTATTGGAATTTGATGTTATAGAACATTATTCCTTACTTATTTCACCTACTTATTCATATAATCCATTCGGATCGCTCTAATTCATTATAAATCTTATACTTCCTTAAGAAATTTATAAACTAAATTTCTAATTCTTATTTCTTCATTTTCTTATGATTTCAACCATATGAAATCATCTCTAACCTAATCTACCTCTTATCTTCATTAATTTATGTTTTTAAACATAAAAACTTAAAGAAAATTTAAAAGAGATTAGGTTAGGACACCAGATTCTTCTTTAATCCTCTTCCGTTATATAAAAAGCCATGATTTGTAAGCTTTGCTATTACACGATCACTTTCGATCCGATCATTCATGCTCATGCTCTTCCTTCTCCCTCCCATCCGACTTCTCTTTCTCTCTCTCAAGTGTGGGATTTTCAAAATCCAAAAATAATGAAATGAGCTTCCTATTTATAGATTTTCAAGGCTAAGGGCATTTTAGTCATTTTGCCCCCCTGCACCTCCTTACTATTCCCACCTCCTCCAACACTTAGCCACCAAGTTTACTTGGCCACCACCCTTACTTGGTGGCCAAGTAGCCGCCCCACATGCTCATGGGTCAACCCATGGGTTGCCCATTGGTTATTACCCATCCGTTTACCCATCGGTTCGATCCGCGGTTTCTTTTCTTGGTTTGGGCCTTAACCCTAATTCTTATTGGGCCTAACTTGGTTTGATTTCACAAAGCATTGGGCTTGACATAATCCAAGTCCAATTGGATCCTACAAAGTCCAGGAACTCAAAGTCCATTAAGACTAATCGTATTCTACGCATTCTATTCTCGTATTCTCGTATTCTCGTATTCTCGTAATCTATTCGTATATTGTTCGTATTATATGTCGTAATAATATTCATACTATACTCGTATTATATGTCGTAATAATCTTCATACTATACTCGTATAATAATTCATATCATACTCATATCTCTCACGCATAATAACCCTAATTATTATACGTGATCATAAAATTCTCGGAATTCACTTTTCCTAACCCTTAGGTTTTGAGTCCGTAGGCGAAAACTTTGTTTTTGCCATAACTGAAATATTATTGAATATTCCATCACGTCTCAAAATTAAACGTAATCTATAGCTTCTCGGAATTTCAAAATAAATCTCCGAGCAGAAACGGATGCATATTGCCTATTTCGTCTTTTTTCCCGAAAATATTTTGTTCCCGAAAAACTTCTATTTTCGTCTTGAAAATTCTTATTTGCTCAATCTAGCTCGTAGCCAGAATACTCCCGATTTATAATCATCCTAGGTTATAGAATGATTAATAAACACATAACACATAATAATATTAATAAAAATTCCTTTTATTAAGAATTAATTCTTTAACCCTAAATTCTGGACGATCCGAATTTCCGGGTTGTCACATTATCTACCAAATGAGATGCAAACCGAGATAACTCCGCAAACTTTGCCTCGTATTGCGATATAGTCATATTGTTCTGCTCTAGTTTGATGAATTCCACCTCCTTCATGTGACGAATACTTTCTGGAAAGTACTTGTCGTTGAACAATTCTTGGAACCTCTCACAAGACATCTTAAGTGCGGACAGATGAGTACGTTTTACGGATTCCGACCAGTAATCTGCCACTCCATGCAACATGAAGGTGGCAAAAACTCCCAAAAACTCTGCCTCTGCCTTACAGTCATATTGCCTCTGCCTTAAGTGACCCTGGCTTTCCCAAAAACTCCGGCGGTCCCAACTTCTTGAATTGCTTAGTAGTGACCAGCCGTGAGTTGCCATTGCTTCCACCTTCATTTTGAACATTAGTCTCTCTCGTTTGGTGTTGCATGAATTGTAGAAAACTCTTAAACATCCCATATTTCATCATTTGTTCGGTGTTTACAGGAGGATTATTGCCTTCCTGATGCACATTATCCTGATTATTGATTGTCGGTGTCTCAATGGTCGCATGTGCTCCATTTCTCATCTCAAAATGTTTAGATGTCATCTCAAATACTGCCACAAAACAAGAGTTAATTAAAGAAATTGACATTACACATATTATCCCTATATTCTGACCGACCAATTAAATAACAAATAAGCTTAGGTAGGACATACTAGCGAAGGATTACTCGTATCTCCCCTTCTAGTTCTAATCCCAGATCTCCACCAGAGATCATATCCCTAAGCTCTGATATCAACTGTGACACCCCCAAAATAGGTCCACATAACCCATTATGAGTCGCCAAATACATGGTACAGAAACCAAATACAAACTTCATTAATACAACTGTCATACAAAATACGACAACATATGTGCTGTGAGTTTTAATATAAATATTGTCTTGTAGACAATATCCAAACTCAAATAAAGTCTTCATTATAATTATTGATACACTATTTTACAAAATAGTGAGGACCCCTATAATAACCATCTTGAACCATCACTCCACACCCCGACTAGTCCCAGCTATATTCTCGCCTCCTGAGAAGAACAATGGAACAAAAAGGAAAAGGGTGAGCTCAACTAGCCCAGTAAAGAATATTATGACTAAGATAATGCAAAATAAATTATCCTTAGTCCTCAAAATGGAAAAATCTGATAGAATACAATAGACAACAAATTTTAGATCAACAACTGCAGGGAATAGGAAATCCATTAGAAGAGCCAAGTAGAGCGTAAAGTCTACTATCTTCCATGATTTAAAAGTCCATCATCAATATTTTATCCTTGTAACATCAATCAATAATTATTTCCAATCAACAAATTATCTATGCATTACGGACCAAAGATAATCGTTTATATCACCAGTGGTCATGATCATGCCAAACACCTGTCCATCTTTTCACTACGGGCCAAAGATATCAATTAACAATTTATCTTTGCACTACGGGCCAAAGATAAATTTTAACATAATTTAAGTCTGAGAATTATGATAATGACAATAAGAATGAATCAAGTGAGACCATAACATGGATTCAATTTCAAGAATAAGATTCATAAAAGATGAATTGGACAAAGAAAAGATATTAAATTATGTTGTGAACAGTACCCATGAATAGTACCGTATGAATAGTGCTCATGAATAATATTATATGAATAGTGCCCATGAATAGTATCATATGAATAGTACCTAGACATGAAAAAAATTCAAAATTTAATACGAAATTTCAGACCAATATTCCAGTGAAATGATATTAGATGAAGCGCAATCCTTAAGAAATTTCTAATAATTTCAGGAATTGTAGAAGCAATACTTACCATAGTAAGTTTAAATTTAGGAATATGAGATGAAATAATATCACTTACATGATATGAAGTATGAAAGAAAATGATATCCCTTACGAGTATGGAAGGAAATAATATCATTTACGAGTATTGAAAGAAAATAACATTCTTTATGAGAAAAATAATATCCTTTACCCTAGTAGAAACTGGATTTGACTGGAATATCAGATATTATTATGAGAAAATCTTGCACAAAAAGCTACACTCAAAGTATAACGACCCCAAAATTCATACAATTCAACTATCGATTTCGGTCGTTAACCATACATTCAACCTCTAATTTTATATCATTAAACGATAATACAACCACTAAAATTTGCGGAATAATTAAAATTTTCTATTACAAACTATTCTCATTCGCAAAACTTTCAACCTTTAAATCTAACTGTCTCAGAATCATTTTAATACTACAAGAGTTTACATCGCAAAACGATATTACAATTAAACATTAATACATTATTTGGAACCTTAAACATGGTTCAAATATTAATAACTCAGCCAAAGTATATAAATCTTCAAGTATCACATCTGATTCATATCTTTCAAGTAACACATAACTTTACCTTAAATCTTTATCCTGCAAAAGTGGTTATTTGCAAGAATGAGCTCGACAGCTCAGCAAAATCTAACAGTTTTCTTGCATCACGTAGCATAATAACATGCTCAACATACAAGAACAATCATAAAACAAACATAGCATACATGTTGTAGCTCACATAACAACTATAAAGATTGAGTTCCTTAGTCAATCAACATTCATAGCTCAATCATCATAGTCATAGATTGCCTTTCATATTTCATACTTTTGACATATATAATACATCATACAATAAAATTTTAAAGCAGTTCATCATCAAGTTCACATAGCAAAAAGGAATTGAAAGACTTGCCTTTACCGGCGTTTTACCAACACGCTAATACTTCGCGTCCTTGCACAACCTACACTATATGTGAGATTGATAATAAACAAAATCAACACTCGATCTCATGGTCAAATTTATTCTAAGACCTTACTTTATCTTATTTTCATTTATAATGTCTTTATAGACATCTAACTGTGTTTTATATGCAACTCGATTTTATTTTCATTTTCATCACCACACATGCAAGACTATCGTACTTGTAGTTTAATGTGCGTATATCACACCATTTTATTATACCACTTTGGTTTCAAAAATGCATATTCAACACATTGTTTACATGTTTTATTTTCCTTCAATAATCAAAAATTGCCCTTTTCGATTTCTTTCCATTATTATTCTTGTATTATCATCTTTTCATACTCAGATGCATATAACATATCCAATATTAGCCATTAGTTAGACACTTTGTATACCAAAGTTTAGAAACACTATTATTCTTAGGCATTTTATCGAGCACGTTATGTGCATACATTAACTTATCTCAACTCTTAATCTTAAATGGTTAATTATGCATAGAATGTGATAACACATATCTATACTCATTACATATGTCAAAATATATTGTTAATCATCAAAATATACCATCACCCAAAATCTTAATTCAAGCAGAATTATAAAACTTATCTTCACAATTTCTTTAACAAAACATTGTTTTTATTTTTAACGTACCTCCTTCGTTACATTTCCATTTTTGTTCCTTCTTATATAGAATTAACCCTTACTCAGTGTACTACAACCTCATCTAGGCCTTAAAGTCAGACCCTTGTCCATCTAAAACATATTCTATAATTCATCAACTAGTCCAGAAAATTTTATTTTCTGGACAGCCTTACTAAAACATTTATTTCGGACATGATCCGGTCCATAAAATGGCTCAATCTTGCGTATCTAGATATTAAACTTCCATATCTAAAACTTTGCAGTTTAAAGTTTCTTCAGATTCAAAACATACGAATTTATATGAATTTTTCAAAGTCAGAAACCGTAATAGTTTTTATTTTCTGGGCAGATTATTTTCCCTTCATACCAGCCTTACTAAAACAGACACTGCAAGAAATCTACAAGGAGTTTTCATGTGATTCCACTTTCATAATATAGCTTACTTCCATAGCTTCGATTTGATATAAGGCTCACTTTCTAACTCATTATACCCAAAGAGGTATGGATTTCTGTCCACAATTACTCAAAACCTTTGAATTTTGTTCTTCAAATTTTCTTTTCATTTCATTTTCTTTCTTGAATCCTTTTGTTTGATTCTTGATAATCCAAGATTAAATTAATACAAACAAGATTAAGCATGATCTACTACCCTAGAACATAAATCTACCAAAAAAAATCAATGATTAAACAAGGGTTTAGAAGTTACCTTCTTCTAGCTTTTTCTTCTTCTTCTAGCTCCTCTCAATTCCTCTATTTCTCTCCATCTCTCTCAATTTCTCTATTTCTCTCTTCGACCAAGACTCTTGCTCTAAAAAAACTCTAGGATTTCTACTTGTATAACTCCTCATTTGGGTAATAGTTATGTTAATAATTAATATAATAGTAACCCCCACTAATTGAAAGTAGTATGCACACAAGCCAATCATGTTTGATGATAAAGCATATACTTTTTAACAATCTTATTCATTTATTAATAAAAAGTATTAATTTATTAAAGGCTTTTAATTATCTAAATGATGCTGTTTTATAATATGTGATAAACCCATAGTTTTAAGCAACGCTTTTAGAATAATGATGATGATCATTCTAATGAGATCTAAATTCTTAGAAAGCTTAAAACTAAAATAGTTCCCAATCGTTAAATTACTAAATTGGGGATTAGTAAATCCAGATAGATTGGTACATATGTTGCTTGCTCATTAGAAGAGGATGATTGATCTCATGATCATTTGTGTGGAGACACTAAAACAAGTATGTAGGTACTTATTAGAGAATAAGTTCCTTTGAATGTGGCTCTCGCTAAGGAATACCTAATGGAGTTTTACTTGCTGTCGTCATTAGGAATTCCCTCAGAGTGATAGTAGTACAAGTGATCCTTGGACTTGAGATCATCATAGTATCTTGTGTATGATGAGTTATACTTTGACTTATTCCTTAAGACCCTTAGGGTATATCAAAGGGTATGCTTGAGTATAATAAGTTGTACATGGAGATAATGTATGATCACTAAAGAATCTACCACTTCTAGTACAAGAAAAGAAATATCTTATGTGATTCGATAAATGACAACCAAGTAGTCCTTGGCCAAGGCAGAATGAAATTAGAAAGGAGTTTCTAATTTGCATTATTTGGTGTTGTGCATTTAAGAGTCGAAATACATATAAATAAATAAAATAAGACTTGACAGTAATTCCATGTCTTATATTTAATTGGGACATTGTATGGTGGAATGATTAAATTATACGGTAACTATTTACTCAAATGTTCTTTTATTATTAATATTGAAATCTATATTATTTGGAAAGTCGTTGATCGTTAGGGGGGCTTATCCCTATTGTAGAATAAATATTATTTATTTAAATAAATTAATTGTTTAATTTATTTATTTAAATAAGATTAGAATTGTTCTAATTGATTTATTCACAACCGGTTTAAATATGGAGAACCTAAAGGGTCACACCATAAAAAGAAAGAATAATTATTTAAGAAGTTAATGACATAATCGTAATAATATGTTAAGTATATTTAATTTAATCTATGGTGATAGAATAAATTAAATAGCTTAATATTTATTATTTAATATTTTAGAAATATTAAATAAAAATTAATAAGAGGAGTCTTATTAATATTATTACAATTATTATTATTTTAATTTCTAAAAGAGTTTAGGAATTAATTTAATATAAGTACTCTCATTTATTCCTAATAGGATTAAGAGGGAAAATTAGTTAAAGTAGTTTAATTAATTATCCCTAATAAGATTAGGGAGCCCATTTAATTAAAAGACTTTAATTAAATAAATAATACCTTATTTTTAATTAAATAGGGTTACCTGATATCTTTATAAGGTGAGTCTTATATTAGATATTGATATACGCAATTCCAATAGTTGGAGAGTACGTTCTTTTTCTATGAGAGATAAAAAACTAGGGTTTTGTCAAACACCCATCTTCATGAATCTTTCTTCTTTCTTGGTGGATCACCTTTAGAGGCCAAACACTTGGGTGGCAAACATTGATCAAAGGAAAGAACCAAACCCGGTGGATTCAAGTTGAACGCGAAAAAAATTGGAAGTGAACTTGTACCTGAGGAAGCTCGAATCATCAAGGGTATGATTCTTGTTCTTTCTTTTTCCTTTAATTAATAATTGTGCATAAAGGATGATCCGAGTATATGGTTTGTAAAATTTTAAAACTCTAATTTTTCCACGTTTTCGCTTATTTTGTGCAATTTGATTGCGTTCATGAATATTACAAACCTAACAGTGGTATCAGAGCCAAACCTTTATGCGAATTATTAATTATTTTAATTTGATATGTATATTGATATGTGTTTAGAACAATTTAATTGGGCATAATTTGTTGTATAAAATTTATTTAAAAAAAAAAAAAATTAATTCCGGAAATCTTTTATACTGCGAATTGAATTTCATTTTTTCTCTCGCTGTGATTAGCTGCTGATTCGCGTAGTAAGGTGATTTGGTTTGCTGGAGAACATGATTCATTAGTCATTATATATTACATATATGATATATGATTATATATTAGTTAACAGGGAGTCTTCAAAAGTTTATTATTATATATAATATATAATAGTTAACTTGAAGATTCATACCAGGTGATTCATATTTCCATGTGGCCACCAGTTTTCTAAAACCAAATTACGTTACTCCCCTGTTAATTTTTATATATATATATATATATATATATAACTTAATAATTAAAATAAAACTTTTATTTTAATCTTAAAATAAAAAGAAAGTTTATTTTAATTTTAAAATTAAATTTCATGTTAACTAATTAGAGTTGGAATTGGATTCCATGATAACTAATTGGGGTTGAAATTGGATTTCATATTTCCTTAAATAAAGGAGTTTATTTAGATATGAAATAAGATTTCATATTATTCAAAATAAAAGAGTTTATTTGTGAATAGGAAAGTGAATTCATGTTTCCTTAAATAAAGGAGTTTATTTAGATATGGAATAAGATTTCATATTATTCAAAATAAAGGAGTTTATTTATGAATAGGAAAGTGAATTCGTATTTCCTTTAATAAAGGAGTTTTTTTTACTTGGAATTGGATTCCATAATTAATTAAAATAAAAGAGTTTATTTTGATTAAAGATTTTGATTAAAATAAAATAGTTTATTTTATTCAAAATTGGATAAATTAAAATAAATGAAGTTTATTTTGATTTAAATTTGGATTAAAATAAAGGAGTTTATTTTGATTCAAAATTAGATTTTATACTAACTAAATTTGTCCATTAAATGATATCAATATATATAGTGAATGTTTATTATTCATGAGATGAATGTTATTTATTGATGCATATGGTGATGTGTATGATAATAAATGGGATTGATTATGGACTATTGATGTGACACCCCCAAAATAGGTCCATTCCATTCAACCACTCCGAGTCGCCAAATACATGGTACAGAAAACAACTACAACTTTATTACAATAATTGTCGTGCAAAATACAACAACACATATACTGTGAGTTTGGATACAAATATATATACCAACTGTGACTCTCATCCCAACCTTGGATAGCACGTCACAATGACACCTTATATAAATGTATAGTCAAAAACTGTTTTAGAAATTAAAATCTTTGGGAAGTGTTCAAGGAAACCTTCGTACATGGGGGGCCATGCGTCTAGGTTATAATAGATATCATATGGCCATAGAATTATCCTTGGTTGACCCAATAGACTCCAAAGAAAAACAAGAAGATTACTATCATATTCTTCCCAATGGTAAGTCTTCTCTTGACATATCATTATCTCCACTGTTTCTAATTGAGAATTATACTTCAAACAAACACCAAGATTATATAGGTAGTGCTCGTATATATACTCAGCAAGTAGATGAGCACATTACTGTCTTATGATGATACGAGGTTGTATGTCATTAGACATCTTGTATGATAGTGACAAAACACCCTTCCAACGTTGGGTTTGCTTTCACCCTCAACAAATTTATAGACCACGATTCTATTCCCTCGTTATCCCCACTCGACCCAAATTTACACTTTTATTACCTTAAAGGAATTGTGAAGCAAAAGGGTGAGCACAACTAGCTCAGTAAAGAATATCATGACTAAAGATAATTAAATTATCAATAGCTTTCATCAGTAATAAATCAGAGATTTAGAACATATGGTTGATGATAAAAATTTCAACCATAGTAGCAGCGGAACGAGCAATCCATTATAAGAGTCAAATAGACTATGAAGTCTATTATTTTCTCCATGTTAAAAATCCACCAACAATGTTTTATCCCTGTAACATCAATCAACAATTCTGGTCCACAATCATATGAATAACTCATAATCATAATTGTAGTTCTAAATTCCTCTTCTCATCCAAGAGGCGAAGATAATTTTCATCAATTGTCTTTACTCAAACATCAAAGATCATGGTTATACCAAATCACAGCCCTGTTCATAATCATACTAATAAATTCATCTTTGCACTACGGGCCAAAGATATTCTGTCAACAATTCATCTTTGCACTACTGGGCCAAAGATATTCAACAACAGTCATCTTTTGCACTACGGGCCAAAGATATTCAACAACAGATCATCTTTGCACTACAGGCTAAAGATATTCATATCTCAAATAAATATATAATCATTTCAAAATCTATATAAACCATAATTATAACCATGTTGATCAATTCACCTTTGCACTTAACCTAAAAATATTCAATTGTAAATTCAATGGTCATGATCATACTAGTCACAATTCATCTTTGCACTACTGGCCAAAGAGAACCCATAGTCATGATTATACCAATAATCTACCCATCTTTACACTCAAGTCAAAGACAAATTTCTTCACCAAGATTATAAAAATGTTATATATGATAATAAAAATAATATCAAAACATAGATTTAATTTCAAGAGTAAGATTCATAAATCAACGATAATTTGGTCAGAAAAAGAAACCAATTTTATTGTGAATAGTACTCGTGAATAGTAACTTGTGAATAGTAACTCATGAATAGTAACTCGTGAATAGTAACTCATGAATAGTAACTCGTGAATAGTAACTCATAAATAGTAACTCGTGAATAGTAACTCATGAATAGTAACTCGTGAATAATAACTCATGAATAGTACTCCGTATTTGTACATAGTACCGTATACGTAAATAATGTCATATACATAAATAGTGCCACATACATAAATAGTGCCGTATACGTGAATAGTACCGTATACGTGAATAGTACCATATACGTGAATAGTAACCCTGACATAAAAAGGTAGAAATTTCACAATAAAATCCATACCAATATTACAGTATAATGATATTGAAAGAATAACATCGTTATGAAGAAAATAACATTCCTTACAATCCCTTACCTCAAAAGAGCAGCACTTCTGACTGGATATCGGATATGACGCTGAAGGAAACTTGCACTGATGAATATTAACTCACCAAGTATCTAAATACTCATAAAATACACTCAATAATCTAGAGAGACAAACAGAGAAAACTTATGTTTCTGGTGTGATTTTCAATTCTAACTTAGCCCTCTATTTATAGGAAAATTTTAGCAGACTTGACCTGCAACCTGATGGCTTTACCTGCTACTATTCCACCCACTAAATTTGAAATAAAATTCAGCACATTTCTTCACCAACCACAAGTGGGGCCAACTCAATTCTAGAATTTTCCACCAAAATGCTAAATTCAGATACTTCAACAATTTCTGAACCATTCACCTCTTAAAATTCATAACAAATCATACGTTCATTTTCAACGGTTCAAAATTTATGGACATATACTCAACTTATATATGTATAACATATCCAAAAATTACAACGATCCAACGGTCGGATTAAAAATTATAACTCACGCAATATATCTAAAAAACACTGGTTTAATTTTTAATACCTTCATTCCGACAAAAATACTGATAAAATACCTCAACATTAATTCCTTCATTTATAACCACATAAATAAATCCATCATTTATATCCACATCAAATAAATATTTCCTTATCATATAAATCAATAATTAATTATTCATAAATAATATTACAGACTCACAATTATGACAACCAGGCAGTTCCCAGGAAAGAGGGGGCTTTCCAATAAGGATTTCTCCTTACTGGCGCGCAATTAGGTGGCCAAACCTCTCTTTAGACAGAACTTTCTAGACATTGCCAATAATGTTTTCTAATAATATTATTCAGATAATATGAATTATTGCTTCGATAATGGAAAATACTATGTAGTGACAATTATTAAAACAACAGTAATATAAAATATCAACCTTAACAATTATTGAATCAATAAAATAAAATATTGAGCAGTAATTATCGTAACAATTATTGAGTAGTGCCTTCTTACATAAGGATCAATAATTCAACAATACATGTAATACTGCAAAATGCTTCTTTAATGCAACCACGCGTATTATTGTATTTTAACAACCGGGTATTCCAACGGTGTTAATTCAGAATAACCACGCTTATTATTTATAAAAACTCAAACTTGTCGTTTTTTTTCATCCGACGCTTATTCGTTATGGGGCCCACAAATGGTCGCTACTGGCCGCATTTAATATTCCCCAAGCAAAAGAATATTCCATGACCAAACGAATATTCCCCGACAACAATGAATATTTTATAACCACTTGTGTATTTTGAAAAAAATTTCATATATCACCCTTAACTTTAACTTTTATCAATTTAACCATTTACTGAATAGTAATTATAAGAAAAATTGAATACTTTTATTTCATAAAATTCGGGGTCTTATAATTGACCAATGTGATTGGATTTTATTTTAGTTGGATGCATGAATGTATAGGTTTTATTAAATGGGATATGCGCACATCGTCTTCTCTAATATTTTCTTAATGTAAGTTCTATCTCCTTCCTATGTACTTCCCCTTGACTGTTGATCAAGGTTTCTATTTATTTTAAATAGTTTTGTAATAGGAATAGTTAGAATTAATTTTGAAGAATTGGAGATCAAGGATCAAGGAGCACTTGAAGACCCGTTTGTAATGAAGCCCAGGTTTAAATATAATAGTTATATTTAAATTTAATTTTTGTACCCTAGGTTTGACCTTTTGGTTCACTTGGTGGCTCTAGTAAATCAAACTAGAATAAAGTCTGTAAAACCCCAACTTTTTGAATAAAGATGAATTTTCTATAAATATTATTTTTAAATATTATGGAGTGAAATTGATATAATGTTATATTTGTGGATAATATTTATAAATTTTGCAAAGTACGCAAGTTGTTATATAATATTCGATTGGTGGGAATATTCGTTTTAACAGGAATATTCAGACAACAAAGACAATCATTGGTGGACCTTATTAATGGAATTATTATTCGGATTGAGAAAAGCGACAAAAATATTTTATGAAAATAACGGCGAAAGTTTTACCGTTAGCTCGTTGAAAACACGGTGCAAAAAGTACAATGAATACGCGTGGTTGCATAAGTAGCACACAATATTAATTATTGATGCTTACGTGATAAGTCACTCAGCTTTTGTTGGTATTATTAATGTAATAATACGTAAAATCTTTTATATAATATAGAATACTTTTATAAAGTTATACATTTTTATTAGACAATAATTAGAATATATTATATTTTATTATGCATAGTGTTTGCATAGTGCCTGCATAGTGTTTGCATAGTAAAATCTTTTATAAAGTTATTCATTTTATTAGATTATAAATAGAATATATTATATTTTATTTAAAAGATTTTGCTTTAAATATGGACCGTTAGATTAAAGTAAATCAATGCGGACCGTTTCATGAGTTAGTTCTTATGCGATCCATTTTTCTATAAATAGAAGCTCATTCCTTCATTATTTTCTTTAATTCACTTTGAAACTCTAGAGAGATAAACTATAGAGAGAAAGAAGAAAGTGTTCTGCTACTTCACTACTTATATATCCAGTACTTTTCTTCTTAAGGTAGGAATATTATTTGTTGTACTCGTAAGGGGTGTTATTCTTTTATATTCATGAAGAGAACTTATGTTATTCCATTCTTTATTATTCTGTTGGAATAACCTGTATACGCGGGCTACCCTATACTTGGTGACATTCTTCTATTATTCCGTCTTTATTATTCTGTTGGAATATCCTGTCTGTGCGTTTTACGCCGGACCTGATTCCGTCTTTATTATTTTGTTGGAATATTCATGCGTCGTTGCTTTATTTGGACTGTTCCGTCTTTTATTATTATTACATTGAAATATCCTGTTTGTGCATTTTACTTTGGGACTGATTCCGTCCTTATTAGTATTCTGTTGAATAACTTTCTACTGCTGAAGTACCGCATGCATGGTGATTTCGTTGTTATTCCATTCTTTATTATTCATTTGAAACATCCCGTCGGTCGCGAATTTCTCTTGACTTTGGTTCCGTTATTTAGTATTACATTGGAATAACTCGTCATGCTAATACCGCATGCATGGTGATTTCTTTTGTTATTCCATTCTTTATTATACTCAGTTGGTTAAAGTTTTGACTTCTATACTCCATGAAATTAGTGGAATATCCTTGATATTTGCGCTTCATCCAGTATCTTTTCATGAAAATATTCTTCTGAGCATTCTTGAATTTTACTCTACAAAGAAGTATCATGTTGACAATTTGGACATTATTAGTTCTTGGATAAA
Organism: Panax ginseng; assembly: GCA_020205605.1. Taxonomy (NCBI): domain Eukaryota; kingdom Viridiplantae; phylum Streptophyta; class Magnoliopsida; order Apiales; family Araliaceae; genus Panax; species Panax ginseng. Next base: position 69,218,117 of record CM035146.1, on the reverse strand, counting down.
TTAATTCTTGAATTTGTTTTATTGAATTCTTGTATCATTGTCATCATCCTCATGTTTATATTTTTTTTGAAAGTCATCTGTGGCCTGTAGTGCATAGATGGACTTGGGATGATTATGACCAGGGATTATTCGGTGTAATCATGACCGTAATATTACAAATGATGTGGTAAAAGTCTTCATTGGCCCGTAGTGCATTGATGGACAATGATTGTTGGCATGATCATAACCATTAATGAATACACAAATATTCTTGGCCCTGTAGTGCATGGATAATTGTGGTCGTGATACTAAAGAATATCATCGTCAGTAAAGCAAGTGTGATTCAATGATGTGGATTATTTATTGTTTGAGTCCCAACGATAAAAGTGATAAAAAAACCTTTTAAATCATAAAAGATAGTAGATTTTATTCTCTACTTGACTCTTTTAATGGATTGCTTGTTCCACTGTAGTTAAACTTGATGTTTGTTATATTGTATCAGTTTAACACTGTTTAAGGCTAATGATAATTTATTCTGCATTATCTTAGTCATAATATTTCTTCTTTGGGCTAGTTGAGCTCTCCTTTCTTTCTTTTGTTCTCTGTGAAATGAGGCGTAGTCGGGGACTAGTCGAGGAACAGAGTGATGGTCCTAGATGGTGCATTAGTAGTCCTCACTATTCTGTGAAATAGTGTGATAATAATTGTAATGAAGACTCCTTTTGAGTTTGTATACTCTCTAGTAGACAATATTTATATTCAAACTCACAGTTTATGTTTTGTCGTAATGTACACGACCGTTGTATTATTAAGTTGTTTTTGAATTCTGTACCATGTATCTGGCGACTCAAGATGGGTGATGTATACCTAATTTTGGGGGCGTCACAGTTGGTATCAAAGCTTAGGGATATGATCCCTGGCTAAGATGTGAGACTAGAACTAGGAAGGGAGAGACGGGGAATTCCTTCGCTAGTATGACCTACCTAAGTTTATTTGGTATTTTATTGGATGGTCAAAGTATAGGGATAATATGTTATATGTTAATTAACCTTTGTTTTGTGGCAGTATCGGAATATGACATCCGAGAATGTTGAGAATAACAATGGAGCACAAGAGACCGTTGAGTCTCCACATATCAATAATCAGGATAATGTGCATCAGGAAGGCGACAATACTCATGCAAACAACAACACAGACCAAATGATGAATGATGGATTGTTCAGAGGCTTTATGCAATTCATGCAACATCAGGCGAGAGCGCCTCCTGTCCAAAATGTAGGTGGAAACAGTTCAAGGAGCTGGGACCACCGGAGTTTATTGGAGAGCCAAAACCACTTAAAGCGGAAGCATGGATAAAGCAGATCACCAAGATATTTAATATCTTGGGATGCTCTAAGGAGCAAAAGGTTCCCTTCGCCACCTTTATGTTGCGTGAAGAGGCAGATTACTGGTGGGAATCTGTAAAACGTACCCAGCCTGACGAACTCAAGATGTCTTGGGAGAAGTTCCAAGAGCTATTCAACGACAAGTACTTTCCCGTGAGTATTCGTCACATGAAAGAAGTGGAGTTTATAAAATCGGAACAAAATAATATGTCCATGTCGCAATACGAGGCTAAATTTAAGGAGTTATCCCGGTTTGTATCCCATTTGGTCGATAATGAGGAGCGAATGACGCGAATATTTTTAAGAGGTTTGAAACCGGAGATACGTCAATATCTTATTTCTCATAAACTGTGTTTGTACTCAGATGTTGTAAATAGGGCTCAGTTATTGGAGCGCGGTAATGAGTCAATGCAACCAAGAGAAAGCAGCCGGTAGCATGAAAATACCAGTGGTATCAGTCATCGAAACGGTGACAACAAACGTGGAGGGAATCAACATGCCAGAATTGGTAACCACTTCGGTGGTAATCATGGCCAAGACAGTAAAAATGAACATTTCAAGAAAAGGAGATTCAAAAATGATGGAAGGACGTCAGCACCAGTATCCGTTGTTAAGGAAGGAGAACGACCACCTATCATATGCTTCAAATGCGGAGAGGAGGGACACATCAGTCCAAACTGTGCGATGCCGTCCAAAGCATGTTATAATTGTGGAAGAGAAGGTCACTTAGCCCAATTTTGTCGTTCACCGAAGACAAGTTCAGCCAGGTTGGAGGCACCAAAAGCTGTCCCAGAAAAGTCAAAGCCGGTAGTGCAAGGGAAAGCATTTGTTGTGACCTCCCAGAAAGCAAGGAACCCGAATGAGGTCATCACGGGTAAGCTTATCATAAACTCTAGCGAAGTCTATACCTTATTTGATACCGGTTTTACCCATTCTTTTATTTCTCCTACTTGCGCTCAACGATTAAATTTGATTCCGGAGAAATTAGACTTTGACTTATCTGCAGAAACTCCGTTGGGAGAAACCTTCATTACATCCACTGTTTATAAGTCTTGTTTGGTTCAAATCGATACCCTCACATTACCTGTCGATCTTATTTCATTAAAAATACTTGCATTTGACGTAATTCTAGGGATTGGTTGGTTAACTACTCATCATGCAAAAATTGATTATTTTCGTAAGGTTGGTAGCTTTCATATTCCTAACCAATCTGTTATGCGAATTCAAGCCACCAAACCATTAAAATCAATCACTATCATCTCAAGCCATAAAGTTATTCGTTTATTAAAAAACGGATGTCAAGCTTTCTTAGCTCATGTCACGGATCTAAACAAAAATATGTCAATTTTGAATGATATTTCTATTGTTAATGAATTTCTTGACGTATTTGTAGACACTCGAAATTTTACAGTACTCATCATATCGACATTGCGGGAGGACATGATTAAATCTTTTAAGAGAGAACCACGAAAGACAATCCAAATCCATCTAGGATACTACCGGAGTTCAAAGATCAACCTCAGATCACACTCTGGGAGCAACAGTTCCAACCTCGGATATAACCCCGAGACCTGCAGATACAATACCAGAACACACACCGGAGAAGACTGATTATTCTCGGAGATAACCCTGAGGTATCGAGTCTCAGTCCCAACCATGGGAATAGCCACCAACCTTGGTGATAACCCCAAGGAATGCAGTTTTGGAGATAACCCCGGAAATGCTTGTTTCAAATGCCATCAGCTTCAATCTCGGCGCTCACAATGAGATACACTGTACCAACCCGACAATAACATCGGGAAGACAGGCACACCTCAAAGATGACAATGAGGACCTTCAACAATTGCAGCAGTCAATCTCAAATAAGTCTCGAGCAACGTCTGACTTTATCATTAATCCGGCGATAACACTTTGGTGAGGGCAACATCGTCATCTCGTCCAACAGGATGCCACGCCACGTCTCTACGCAACGATGTCCCACAAGGCTAACTAATCCCGAGTGACTATTGTGCGGGGTAACGGATGAAAGTTGAAGCTTGAAGACAAGAGGGCATCGTCCCATCTTCAATGACTTCGTACAAACTCTAATCCCATGCCATCGTCTGACTCGACAACAGCGATCCGAAATAGGTCCTCAGATACCTCAAAGCGGATGCGGATTGTACTTCTCAAAATCCGAGTGGACATTACAGTGCCTGAGTGCACATACTTCGAGACGACCCGACCGACACAAACCCGGGTAGGCCCGACCGCCTCTTGGTACACTGCGGCTCATATTGCCTATAAATAGAGGGCTTGGGGTGCTGATTTTTAAGAGAAAAAAGACGAGGAAACCCTGCACAATTTGCTCTGCACTCGCCATATAGTGTATTTTCCCACTTTTAAACACCTGTGAGCTCATATATAGCCCCTTTTGTACCCACAAAAGCCAGTGTTTACCCACTCTAAAGATATAAAAGCCTTTTTTATCAGTCAGCTGTAAGCCTTCTCACACACTTTAGAGTCTTTCTCTTCATCTTTGCACACACCCTTCTATACGTTGAGAGTCGTGTTGCTTGCTTTGGCCTGGACTTCGGTCCGTGGTTTCATTCCAGTTTGTATATATATATATATATATATATATATTATATATACATATACTTATATATATATTGACTAACATTATCGAGTTATGCCTCGATTGAGCCTGAACTTGATGCCGAGAAGTTTACTTGCTTTTCTATATATATATATATATATATTTATATATGAACTGTGTGTCGAACTTTATTCAATGAGCCTAGACTTCGGTCTGGAGCATTTATTTCTTTAATATATATATATGTACATTTATATATATTAAGCGTGTGTCGATTTTGTTCGATGAGCACGGATTTATATTATTAGCTATATGCTTACTCGCTATATATATATATATATATATATATATATATATATATATATATATATATATACTTATATATATGAGCTGGGTCGAACTCATTCGATGAGTCCAGATTTTACATCAGGTGCATTTATTGCTTATATATATATATATATATATATATATTTTAAATCCTTCTGGAGTTTTCTTTGTGGCGATTGATCGCTTTACTGACTTTATTTACGTTTTGTCCCCTTTGGAGTTTCCTCCGTGGCGGTTGATAGCTTTAACAACTTTATTTACATTTTCGATCCCCATGGAGGTGCTTCGTGGTTGGTGATCATGTACGTATATATATATTTACCTCTTTATATATATATATATATATATATATATATATATCCGCTTATGCTTTTATACAAATTGCAACATTCTATGCGTCTAGGAATCATGTGATCTGATTCATCCCATTGGATCTAGATTCGGTTCCGTGATGGACATTTTTCACCGTGTAGCGACTTGTAAATTATTCTGCGATGTTTGAATTTCTCGGATGGTTTCCATACCCACGAGGAAGCTCGGTATTATTTTTTATATTATTTTTCATACGGATGCCTCAAGATCAAATCAAATAAAATCAATCCAAACCGATCACTTAACAAAATGGGAGTGTAAAAGGTCTCAATTCCTATTGAGCATCAAGGTTTGAAAAACCTCTTTTATAAAACATCACCGCCATATCTTGCTAAAAGCGAATTTTACATAAATTCAAACCACTGTGTATATAGGTTGAACGAGGCCTCGCACAACTTCCATATAAACAAACACATTGACCCCACACACACACATTCAGATAATAGTTTCTTGAAAAGAGGCGGTCACCGTGGTAACACGGATGTCGGGGGGTTCCTAACACCTTCCCCCGCATAACCAAGTCCCCGGACCCTAAACGAATCTCGGTTTCACCGACCCGTATATCAGTGTCACCTCTGGGTCAATGTGCAAACCTTTTCTCATTGTGTTGGTACAACCATTTAAAAAACCAACTGGCGACTCTTAACGGTCCCATCAATCGACATCATACATGTCGGACCTTTTCACTTGTTTTTTCAAACAAATCTCACCTAAAATTAGAACACCAAAGAACAAGTAGCGGAAAGGACATCCAAAAATCCCGGACGTCGGCGGTGGCGACTCACTGGGGACTCCAAAGAAGAGGACTTAAGCCGCTACTACAAGCTTTTCAAAATTGTTATCTGCTTGTGTGTGGATGTTGCATTTACATTGGATGAATGTGTACGAATGCATGTCTTGATTGAACTTAGTGCTTCGCATCATATCTGCGTGTGATGTTAGTGCTTCGCACATGTCATCATTTCATACTGTGAGACGCGATGTATATGAATGTATGTTGTGTGGTCCCTCCACCAGGAGGCTATCCCGTCGGTGTTTGATTACTGGACTCGTGAGAAGACTAATTCTCCGAGGCTCAGGAAAGGCACCACCCAAATTCGTTCCAGTTGAAAGACCGGATTAACTTCCCGTCTAGTAGATTGCGATGATTTGGGAACCTTCATGCCAAAAAGCTGCGAGAGTATCCTAAGATAGGTCAGCCTCTGATAAACCCAAAACGGAGGAAAGTCTCTTCATGCTCTCATTTCAAATTACTTGTAAACACAATTACTTGTAATTTCATTCCATATCTATCTCCATGTAATGAGAAATATGAAGAAATGTGTACACATACATATTAACATGCTATAACAGTGACACTGCTTTCTGAGATAAAATTCCTAAAATGGACACATCACATAGCATGTTATTATATACATTCCCTAAATACTAAACTATGCAAATCTTTCGCAGGGAATTAATCGGACCTACTACCCGGTTAATGTCCAAAAAGGCAACAGGCCCACAGTCAATCATGTCGTCATCCAACCAGACTGAACTTAATCCAATTTCTCGCAAAGAATTCGATGGATTAAGTAAACAAATCATAGATTTGGCTGTTCTATTAAAAGAATTACACCAGTCTACACAGGGTCAGAAAATACCCGTACATACTAAATCCTCCACACAAGGGGGAGACCCGGTCATTACCATACCGGAACCATAGTTGGATACGACCAACAAAACTCATGATGCTGCCCATCCCAATCGGAGATCCGCATAATGGTGACATCAAAAGAAAGTCCTCCAAATGGAAGAGACCCTTGGCGTATTTATCAAAGGATTTGGAACACACGGGTGTGTTTCATATCTTTCGATCTATGTATTTTTCTGGTGTTCACTATCCGTAAAAATTTAAAACTCGACGACTTGAAAAATATGACGGGTTAGGGGATCCTTACACACATCTAAAATTATTTATTGGAGAACTTGGATCCTATGCGGAGGATGAAAAGCTCAGAATGCAATTGTTCCAAAAGAGTCTAACTGGAGAAGCCCGTTCGTGGTACACAAGATTAGACAACTCCAAAATCCAGAGCTGGGAAGAGCTAGCACATGCCTTCCTCACTCAATCTGATTTTCAAACTCAGATGGCTCTCGATCGGTATCAAATTACCAAGATCAAGCTTGATCTAATGAGTCTTTCGGAGAGTATGCTCAAGGTGGAGACGCTGGTGCACAAGTTATTCTTCTTCTACGTAATCGAAATGGTCATGACTTTTCATGGACATACAAGAAGCTCCTTCTATGAGAGAGTTTTAGCTTAAGCATCGGCAAACCATTTTCTGAAATGGTCAAGCATGTGGAGATGGCTGAAATGGGGTTGAAGTCAGGAAAGATTCAAGACCTAGCCGCACTCAAAGCTATTGCTGATCACATCCAATCTGGAAATTATGGGAACAACCCCCGAAGGGTCCATAAAAAGAAAGAGGAAGATGTTTCCCTTATACTACAGGGGCAAAAAGGCAATCAAAACATGCCTATTCAAAGGAGAAACTACACTCCCTTTCCAGCACAGTCTGCAAACCCTCCAGTACCAAAAGGTGGAGAATTCAAACGCCATCGAATGTTTACACCCTTGGGGATACCTCGAGAACATTCTTAATCTTCGACAACACGAGAAGAAAATTCGCATCGATCTTCTTCCACCGGCCAAATTTCTAATGGACGGGGTTTCAATGCTGCTAGGAAATGTGCTTATCATGCCGGGGCACCTGGACATGATACTCAGGATTGTTGGGCCTTGAAACAAAAGATCCAGGACCTAATAGACAACGAGGAGATCGTAGTCACCAAACCCGATCAGCCTCATGTACAAGACAACCCTCTTCCTCAACACAAAGAAGAAGAGGTCAACATGATCAATTGGAGCAATGGACAAAATTCCAACTTCAGCTGTGAATCTTCCCAGACCCTCAAAGACGGTGATGACAAATAGGATTATGCCAAGTTCCAATTTACAATGGAACAAAAGATCAAAGCTCTCGGCAAACAAATTGAGCAATTGGCAGAACTGGTGACTTATCAGCATCAAGTGACTCGGCAATTAATCAGCCAGGAGCATGTCAGTCTCCTACCTATTGTCATGAATATATTCCCTCATCACTTTTAGAAAATGAAATGCTGGAAGACAAAGTGACGAAGAGTGCAAATGCCAAAACCCGTCGGGATACGGAAGGTCTTGCTGAAGGTTCTAGAAGAAGCCTATCTCCCGACATCAGTGGATATGAAAAAGTTTCAACATATGGTTGATCACATTTTCAACAACAATGTGATATCCTTCACTGATGATGACATACCTTCCGAAGGGACCGGTCATTGCAAACCGTTACACATTGCGGTCTTATCCTCCGGATACATGGTAGCAAGAGTCTTAATAGATGGAGGTTCCTCTCTGAATATCTGCCCATATGCTACCTTGGTGAAGATGAATATCAATCTCAACAGAATTGTGAGTAGCCATACTATCATCAAAGCTTTTGATGAAGCCTCGTCAGAACTTCGATCCAGAGTAATTGAGTACGCCAATCGAAATTGGTCCTCACACATTCTCGCGTATCTTTCCATGTGCTCAAGATAGATTTGGGATACAAACGCTCTTTGGGACGACCATGGATTCATGGCCATTTGAGGCGATCCCTCCACTCTTCACCAACAATTGAAATACATCATCAATAATAGCTTCGGTCACGGTCGGTACGAACCGAGAGATTCCTCAAAGACGGGACATGCCGTTCATCAATGCCAATCTGAGATATAGAACGGTCATCCCGGTTTTCATGCTTTAGAAATAAGCAACACCCAATACCACGCTATTGGAGCACCATTTCCGAACCTAAGATCTCTGCCGAGGTGATGTCAGCCACTCAAGAAATGATGTTGTTAGGTCATAAAACCGGGACAAGGGTTGAGTAAAGATGGCGGTATCAAGTACCCCATTCGATTAACCAAGAAAGTTGGAACAATTTGGACTAGGCTATTACGCGACTCTAGTCACAGGGAATCCTCATAAGCATCAGCAGATTCCTTCAGCTTCATCCCTGTGGCATTTGGCTTTGCCTTCAAACTCTGAGTCCGCACAACCTCCAGTAAAGGTGCCAGCCAATGTAATGACTATGTTATTTCCCAAGCTGGTACCGGTGAAGGAGAAAGAAATCATTGTTCCAAATCCCGCAGTGGAAGAAGAGGAACGAAGAATCTAACAAGACGTCATACGGATGATGTCTGGTATACGCATCATCATTCATGATGAACATACCCATAGATACACCCCAGACGATGATTGCCCAGACGTAATTGCCATCATTCGGGATAGGGAGGATGATGACAATCCCTCCATCACTGCGGTCCACCCGGACTTTACCCTTGCCAATTGGGACAGCATTCCTTGCTTTGGTCGACGAGGGTAAAATGGGGCAGAAACTCTTTACGCCTCAGAGATATAATAACTGCTTACTTTTTTGTACAATATTAGCAGTTTATTTTTCCAGTATATGCTAACACTGTGTATGATCAACACATTTCATATATACTAAGTGAAAGCATATTTTGTTTCAGGACTCTGAATTTAGATGTGCCTGTACTTGCGGATACGAGGCCTCTCCTACATAGGGATTGTACCTTTGATGTAGAGATGAATTCAGCCTTGAAGGATATACCGAATGACATTGAGGTGCCTCAAGAAATTCAAGAATGGGTCAAAGACAAACCCAAACCCAACCTTGATCAAACCACTTCTTTCAATCTCGGAACCTTAGAAAGCCATAAGTTAATCTAGATTGGTTCAAACCTTACCCCAAACCAACGGAATGATATGGTTACGCTATTAACCCAATTCCAGGACGTGTTTGCATGGTCTCATGAAGACATGGTGGGTTTGTCCACTGACATTGTCCTTCATCGCCTTCCCATTAAAGAGGGATTTAAACAAGTCAAGCAGAAACTCAGGCGATTAAAACCTGAGTGGAGTTTAAAGGTGAAAGAAGAAATTGTGAAACAATTTCAAGCTGGCATCATCATGGTGTCTACATGTCCTGAGTGGATATCGAACATCGTGCCTTTACCTAAACCTGGAGGGAAGGTGCGAGTTTGCGTGGACTACCGGGACTTGAATAAAGCTTGCTTAAAAGACAGCTTTCCCGTGCCATTTATCCACATTCTCATTGTCAATACTGCGCAATACGACATGTACTCCTTTGCTGATTCCTTTGCGGGGTACCATCAGATCATGGTTGCCGAGGAAGATCATGAGAAGACTGCTTTCATCACTCCTTGGGGAACTTTTTGCTATAGACGGTTGTCATTCGGCCTCATCAATGTCGGAGCTACCTATCAACAAGATATGATGGCTCTTTTCCACGACTTAATGCATAAAGAGATTGAGATCTACGTGGATGACATCATTGTCAAGTCCCGGAAGGAGGATGACCATATAGACCATCTTAAAAAGTTGTTCAACAAAGTTATGTAAAAGTACAACTTGAAGTTGAATCATAAATGCGCTTTTGGCGTTAGATCAGGTAAATTGCTAGGATTTCTAGTCAGCCACAAAGGGATAGAGCTGGATCCTGCCAAAATACAAGCCATCACTGAAATGCCCATTCCTCAGACAGAGAAGGAAATACGGGGATTTTTGGGAAGAATCAACTTCATCGCAGGGTTTATCTCTCAACTCACAGCAACCTGGTGAGCCAATCTTCAAGCTATTAAGGAAGAACTCCTCCATGAAATGGAATGATGAGTGCCGAATGCCTTCCTTACAATCAAGAAACAGCTAGTCAAAGCTCCTGTCTTGGTACCACCCAGGGACGATATTCCCCTGTTCATGTATCTGTTCGTAAGTGACAATGCCATGGGCTGCATGCTGGGACAGAAAGACGATAGAGGCCAAGAACGAGCTATCTATTACCTCAGTAAAAGGTTTAGCAGCAGTGAACACAAGTACACGCTGATCAAAAAGACATGTTGTGCTTTAGCATGGGCTTCCATGAGGTTACTGCATTACCTCCATGGTCACACAACCCATCTCATATCCCGCGTGGATCCTCTCAAGTACGTGTTCAACAAACCCATGTTAAATTACCGGCTGTCCAGATGGCAGTTGATTCTACAACAATTTGACATCGTATATGTGACTCAAAAGTCCATCAAAGGTCAAGGAATCGCGGATCAACTAGCCGCCGCACCTTCAGGGGATTTCAAACCCTTGGAAAAATATTTCCACGATGAAGGAGTAATGACAAAGACAACAACACCATCGAGACGATCGCGCCAATCATGGAGGATGTATTTTGATGGAGTCATTAATATGGAAGGTTCGGAGCGGGAGCGATTCTAGTATCCGCATACAGAGGAAGCAGATATCCGTCAGCCATCAAATAACGGTTTATCGGCACCAACAATACGATCGAGTATGAAGGGCATCTCATGGGCTAAAACTTGCCCGTTCAATGGGCATCAAAGTAATTAATCGTCCTTGGAGATTCGGAGTTGATAATCAGACAATCCACCGAAATCTATAAAACCAAGGAACTACATTTGCTGCCTTACCATCGGCAGGTTTTGAAGATGGCTTTGGAGTTCGAATAAATCTCCTTTTTACACATTCTTCGTAATAGGAATGACTTTGCGGACGCATTAGCCACTTTGGCCTCCTTGATTTTCATATCAGACAAGGAACACTTGCCAAGCGTCACAATTTCCCTGAACAAGGCCCCAACCTATGGAAATTACGTTGTAGAAGTATCGAATGAGCTACCTCCCATCCAACCTCCTTGGTATCAGCATATCAAGGAATATCTGCGAGATGGATCTACACCACCGAGGCTTTGACCGAGAAAAGGCGAATCCATCGACATGCTATGAAGTTCTACCTGAGTGGAGATGCGCTCTACAAAAGAGATGCAGGACTAGGTCTCCTCAGGTGTCTAGAAAAAGATAAAGCCCAAAGGCTTATGGATGAAATCCATGGCGGAGTCTGTGGCCCCCACATGAGTGGCCCCCTCCTTGTCAAGAAAGTCCTTAGGACGGGACATTATTGGCTATCTCTCAAGGCTGATTGCAATGACCACATCAAAAGATGCTATCAGTGCCAGATTCATGGGAATGCCATACACGCCCCTCCACGGGAACTCCACAATATGAGTTCGCCTTGGCCCTTCTCAATGTGGGGAATGGACGTTATCGGGCCCATCGAGCCTAAAGCCAGTAATGGTCACCGATTTATCTTCACCATGATCGACTACTTCACCAAGTGGGTAGAAGCAGCCTCCTTCCCCAGGGTCACTAAAGAAGTCATCATTGCTTTTATCAGAAACAATGTCGTTTGTCGATATGGACAACCAGAGGTGATTGTGTCAGACAATTCCAAAAACCTCAACAACAAAATGATGGAGGAGTTATGCAGTAAATTCCATATCAAACATCTTAACTCTATCATCTATCGTCCGAAGATGAACGGTGCTGTTGAAGAGGCTAACAAAAACATCAAGAAGATTATGCAAAAGATGTCCGCCAACCACAAAGATTAGCCTGACCTATTGCCTCTGACTCTGTTAGCCCTGTAACCACAATGCATACTTCCACCGGGAAACCCCTACGCTTTAACCTATGGGATGGAAGCAGTGCTCCCATAGAAGTTGAGATGGAATCTCTTAGAGTGTTGATCGACCCTTCAGCTAGATGAAGACCAATGGGTACAAGACGGGTATCACCAATTGTCTCTAATAGACAAAAGGGAACCACGACTATCTTCCATGGTCAGTTATATCAACAAAGGATCGCCAGATCCTACAACAAAAAAGTTCGGCTATGACAGTTTAAACAACATGACTTGGTTTTAAAGAAGATCCTTGACAACCAAGATCAGGCTAAAGGAAAATTCGCTCCTAACTGGGAAGACCCGTTTATTATCAAGGAAGTATTGACAGGAGGTGCTCTCAGATTGTAAGAAATGGACGACGATGAATTTCCACAACTCATCAACTCAGACACCGTGAAACGATATTATGTCTGAAGTAACCATCAAACACCCTGGTGCATCATCATCAGGCACCAGTCATTCCGGTTCTTTAACCCTTTACCACATACAACTTATCTACACTTTGCCCCTCAGGGAAACATACAGTTCAAGCCAGCAGCCTGACTTTCTCCTCTGCATTCCTACAACTTAGGTCATCCCATCGCGGATTGAACCCCTTCCATTTGCAGTTTGGCTACCCATTCCTGGGATCAAACTTTTCACCTACAGTTTATCCTCAACCTAGGATTAAACTTTCTTTTCCCTGCACTCTGACCTGCACATGGGATTACGCTTTTCTTCTCATACCGAGGGCGAACTCACGTCGACCGATCTCCTCTTCAATAGAGTACGTGGCGTACCATTTCATATGGCCCGATACGCAATAAAACAAAAACAACAAAAACATTTCGCCTTACATAAAACAAAAACAACCAAAAACATTCCTACACCATGTCGACCATATACGTTGTTGAACCTCTTACACCGAGTTCGAACTACACGCAGACTGATCTCCTCTTCAATAGAAGTCACGAGGCGTACCATTCATGGTGCGGTCTCACCCCTACCAAAACACAAACCATTGTCGGTGGTATTGGGATTCTCTTTCAATCCACTACATTTCATTCAGCTTCAGACCAAAGGGATGGAATTACCTAAACTCCTCCCAAATAGGAGATTCGGCGACCATCTACGCTGCGATCATACCTCGAAGAGCAACACCAAACCATAAGAGGTGGAATTAACTAGGCTTCTCCTAAATAGAAGTACTGGCGACCATCTGTGGTACGGTCAATCTCAGAGAGGAAAGCCACACTCCTCTCCATTCTCCATTCAAAAACAAGTCCCAAGACACCAAAGATGGTAGGGATACATAGATCGATGATCCATTCTGAACTATCCAGAGACAACTCAATCTCCATCCACCAAGGAGGAATTCAGAATACATCAAGATCACAAGCCGTGAAGCAGGAGGCAAAATATCAAGCAAATAGCAAGGCATATCTAAAAGGGAAGTGATCCAAAAATATATTTCCCTGTCATATATAATGTTGTTTGATATATATACAATGTAAACTGTACATGACAAAATGGCCAAGCTAGTCTATGTAGGTAAATACAAGCTCATCTACGGATCAGGGTACATGCGAGCTAGCAAGACCAACATGGCATCCCTCTCAGATGAAGGAGGTAAAGCTGTAGTCTCCTGAATGAGAATATCCACACGACCCAACAAATCTGTAGCCATCTGCATGATGACCATATGCTCATGAATATAAGCGCTCATCTCTGCGATCATACTAGTGGTAAGGGACCTCGTTGCAGTACTATCTGTGATAGCCACATCCCGGGCAGATATGGCGATATCCCGCTCAACTACCACTGTGTCTATGGCTGACCTGGCCTCATCACGCTCAGCGACGGCGGCATCTCTACGAGCCAATGCCTCATCTCTCTCTAATAGGGCGGCGTCGCTCACATCAAGAGCAGCCGACATCATAGATCGAATTTGATCTCTCTCAAAGGTCATCAGATGAAGACTCTGCTATAAGTACTGTGCCGAGTGCTGAATCACAAAAGTACTGGTACTAGGAGAATCTAGAAGAAATGCTGGCAACCCAGCAGTGGTATCCTCCTTGATGTAGGTATCAATGTCCTCCATAGGCTCTACATCGTATAACTCGTTCTCCGGTACTGCAAATACTGCTGCAGCCGATAAAACCTCCGTCTCCATCCATGCAGAGTACTCTGCGGAATTACCGGGACAATCAAGGGAAAAGCGACTAGCTCACGCCGATCCCAAAGAAGCGATATACGAGATCTGGTCCCTACCGAGAGGTATCGAGAAGCTAAACGCTGACTTGCCGCCCCCTCGAAAGGATGAAAATCCTGGAACTGGTCGAACTACGACATCATGACCAATGGGTGATAAGTAGTCACGCCCCTCAAGCCAGCCAAAGGGAGGAAATCCATGCCCGGAGCATGAGTAATGAAGCTGTATGATGAGCAAAGCCCCGAGCACATCAATATGCTAAATGGATCTCTGATATCTGCCAAAAATGCGGACCAGGACTGAGCATCTGTACACTCCGATGGCTGAAAGGAGTATGACATAGCCACATCATGGGAGAAGCAATACCCATGCCATCTAAGGGTACCAATCGGTCGCAAGTGTGACATAAACCACACACACAAAGAACTAATCAACTCCCAAAGAAACACGCTTTTGACGATCGTAGTAGGATGCTGATCGCAGGGTCTCTGCCACGATCATAGGTACAATGGTACGACCCTCCCTGAGAGCTCTAAGGGCCATGATAACTCCTATGTCTATCTCATCCATACACCGCAGTATATACACGTATGACAGTACACATAGCATCAGTACGTCAACTCTGGCCAAACGCCAATGATCCTCCGACACAGTGAAATCCCCAGAATGTCGTGAGTAGCTATCCTCCGCGCCAAATCTGTCATACATAAAATGCTGAGAGATCACGTGGCCAGATGTCAGCTCATCTTGCACTACTCTGCGCCTCAATCTTGTGAGAGTCAAGAATCGTCTACTCATGCCTCCCAAAGCCATGTGCACGTAGGGTCTGTCTAAGGGCAGCATCGTCAAACGTGCATACTCCTCCAGAGTAGGAGTCAACTCATGGGTGCCAAAATGTAATACCGCCATCTCGGTAGCCAATGCTTTATCATCCGCTCATTTAATCTGCGCAGAAACTGAAATGCCCAAAGGGTCATGGTATCTCGCAAAGAATATATATCTACTGATCACCACGTTCGGTGGTGACATACTATCGTATCACGATCGTGATACCCAATGCCACCACCGACGGTGGGGTATGATCTATATCGACTAAGCGTCGAAGAAGACATCTGTGGCCGTGTCATAAGACCATCCAGGTCAATGCCGAATATCTCGGACATACATACATATGCATAACATGATACATGCATAAAGAGATAATGGATGACAATATGATATAGGGAATGAAAAACTGTGCATACATTTCTAAGTATATCATCATCTAATACATCATCTCTGTACAGCTACAAATACAGGGAAATGGGGCACAGACGCCTTACTACTAACAGAGGCCTATCAAAAGATATAGCGAGAATGGGGTACAGCCACCCAATATCTAACAGAGGCCTATAAAAAGATATAACGAGAATACACATCAGAAGAAGACCAAGGTATCGATGTCCACATCCTTAATCCTGTCCACATGATGTAAATCCTCCTGAGTCACTGGATCTCTATCAACAGGGATGTCAGGCCTATAAAGAGGAGGATCTGCGCCGACAAAACCAAATGGGTCGTCTGAGGGGCCAACACCTGAGCTGGAAGGAACAAATGACTCCGCCTCTGCTGGATCTCTGCCCAAATGCCGAATAATAACATGTGCCTGGTCCAACTGCTGGGTCAAACTATCAATCTAGGTCAGATGAGTCAGAGCTCGGACACAAGCCACCCAATCCGTCATCATCAAAGATCCTGGAACCATGTCCCCCATAAACTGTGTGGCATGGGACTGGGCCCCAATAGTGCGAGGCACCAACGCTGGAATATCTCCTGAGTACATAGACCTTTAGATAAATCAAAACCGTTAACTCCCAACAATGGAATATCCGTAATGGGTGACTGTGATACAGGCCAATGACGCTTGACAGGAGGCAAGATCGGTATACGAATCTCCCCTGTGGTGCTCCTAATAGCACGCTCTCCTAAATAGAGCTCTCAGCCTCCATCTGTGAAGAGAGGAAATCTCCGGGTGGAAATCAAATACTCTACTCCAGTAGGGTGTCCATCCTCAAAATCGATGGTCAAATGATCCCCTGAGTATGGAAGCCATATGATGGTGTCACCGTCAAGAACTCCGGTGCATACTTAAAGGAGCGAAGCCCTCAGATACAGGGACCTCTGGCAAAATAGAATGGTGCCATCGTCATCCTCGTTGATAGGTATCTAAGCCTAACACACTCATGGGATGCAAACATGGGAGCCTCTCATAGGCCCAAAACTGCCAACACAATGGCAAAACATCTGCTATCAGTAAACACTCTTAACCTATGAATGGAAAAAGACAAGAGAAATACTCACCAGCAGAAACGGGTAAAATCCTAGCCAAGCCTCGTTCAAACCCTGTGAGCGCAGACGCATGCCTCGGAGGAAATAGGCAAAGGTGTAAGAGCCCCAGTCATACTCTCCTATACGGTCCACATCGCGTGTAGCGTTGACCAAAGCCAAAGATACCGTGGAAGAATTATCTGCTATGAAGCAGCCTCGAATGATCATCAGGAACAATCGTCGCAGAACACGATCCCTGATCCTGACATCATCAGGCATGGGCTCACTCAATAGCCCACTCATAACATCTACGCTCAAAGGACCTGAACGGACAATCCTGCCTTTGAGCACCTCCGCCGGAACTCCTAATAAGGATCTGACGGTAGTGGGGGTAATATTCGCCATGCAAGGCACTAGCTCCCCTCCAAACTCCATACCTGTGATAAATCGCCAATCCATAGGCGTCATCATCACCTCACAATCCAGCAGATGGAGTGACTGAGTCTGATGAAACCATCGCTCAGACAATGCCCTGAGGTAACCCCAGGGACAACAATGGGGAAGGATGGAGAAAAATGCCCCAAATCCCCACTCATGCACTACTGCTCTATAATCAGGATGAAGCACCTGGTACATGGAGTGGATGTTGAACCAGTTCCCTCGAGGCTGTGTAAAATTTGGAACCTGCATGAAATGCAGATCAACATCAGAACCCTTTAATCCGCATCAATAGGAAAGAAGGAAGATAAAGTCTAACGTCATACCTCGTTAGCATGCAAGTACATCGATGGGTGTCTACCTAAATCACCCAAAGAACTCGGGTTCACCACTTGGATGCTCGTAAGCTCCCTACGAGGGATATGTGCAGCAGGAGCGGGATCCTCAATATCCACCTCCTCGTCCTTGACGTTTGGAACATCTACCTGGATAGAACGTATCACAGCCTCCACCAACCGACGAGGCTATCTGACAGAACGAGGACGAGGCACTTTAGAAGCCCTCCGCCGTACGCCAGAAGCGATCCTGTAAGAACTGTTCGGCTGATCCGGATCCATCAATATCTGGACAACAAGTCTCCAAATCACCTTAGAAAGGGTGTGGTATTTCCTTACCTGGAGTTTTTTAAATGCATCTATGAGTATATGCATACATGCATTTACTTTAACATATAATAGAGTTAAAATGCATGACTACCCAATGCCGACATTTGGAAAAATTTTGCCATAGTCCCCTTTGAAAATAGGACTATCCACATGCACGCAGGCATGTCTAGGTGGCCATTCAGTAGCACACCTTCCCCAAAGTCATATACATAATATATGTATTAAAAATTAAAATTATCATGCATAAGGCCAACCTCAATGCTAGGAGTATTTTGCCTTTCTACCTTTTGCTCATTGGACCTCAAATAGGACAAAAAATAGCAGAAAAAGGTGTTAATTTGACTGTCTCAAAAGTTAAATTTTTTCACATCATTATGTTCATCATGGTTTAATACTAACATTTACTATGTTGAATATTTTTTATCAAGTCATTTGTGCATACATAATCACTACTATGTGTTCAGATGCATTTCGTGCAATATCTCACAATCTAACTCTGATGTAAACCGGAAAAAAATACATGCATACGTCACCGTGGATAGTGTAGAACACTTATACGGTGATGTAATTTGCGTAAAGCAAATTAACTCAAAGCAGATCCAAGAAGGCTCGCGGTCTTTTCTAAGCGAAGTGAGTTAGAAATGAACTCATGAAAGCGCAAAGTCGTAGGATTTATCATCCACGCTCGTCAGCAGCCCACCTATGGCTGCAGCAAGTGCACCTGTGGCTCCTCTATATGGGTCCCACCCCTTCGACTCGGTCCAATTTAAGTTAAAACGGAGTTCTTACGGGCTAGAAAGGTCAAATCGGGAATAAAAATGCCACGTGATTGAGCAAAATAGCATACAATCCTAGTCTTCTCAGATAAGACTTTGAACCTGTACATAACTCAATGGTAGTCACCCGAACACGAGGTATACCCTACCAATGATCTCATTTGTCATAAATCACATCTGGCAATACCTCGTACAAGTCCGATGCCGCCAACTCCGGGTCATTACCCTAAGTAGGTCCCCGAGGGGGATTACAACGTAGATCCCCGACGGGGGTTACAACGTAGATCCCCGATGGGGGTTACAACGTAGATCCCTAGTGGGGGTTACAACACGTTCACCCGTTGATAATTCTATCAACAAAGGTCAAGCAGCCTTGACATTATTTCAGCCGATGGCAAGTAAACCCATCGAAGCGTTGAGAACCGTTCGGTAGTTGCGTACATACTCATGCGTCCCCAGTAGATCCCCGATGGGGGTTACAACATATATCTCCGGCGGGAGTAGCAACACATGCTCAGCCATTGACACACATATCAATGAAGGTCAAGTAACCTTGATGTTCAGAGCTATAGAGCTATTTGAGGTTCTCATACCCAGCTGCTCATATTCCCCAGCGGATCCCCGGCGAGGGTCACAATGCAATGCTCTGTTGATCTACACGTTAGCGAAGGTCAAGCATCCTTGACGATCTCCTCACAGAGTTTCAGCCGTTGATTCACACGTCAGCGAAGGTTAAGCAACCTTGACAGTATATCCCATAGGATGTTCATTAGTTGATTCACACGCCAACGAAGGTCGCATCCTGATGACAAAGATTTGTTTGTTGGCGATAGAATCAACAGAATCGTGATATTCT
Organism: Panax ginseng; assembly: GCA_020205605.1. NCBI lineage: Eukaryota > Viridiplantae > Streptophyta > Magnoliopsida > Apiales > Araliaceae > Panax > Panax ginseng. The sequence goes on along the minus strand of CM035146.1, from coordinate 69,198,604 downwards.
CGCGAGCATACTAACCAGAGAGGTCAACATTATCAAAGAGGATAGATGATGGAATATGTTATACAAATCCTCAAACAGATCAAGCTTTATCCCCACAGATCTCTTACACATAAGAGGTACCCCTTCAGGATCAAGTCGTTATCAAGAACACAGGAATTTGGTGATAACTCCAACATCAACATCCTAACAGATTCGGCTTGCACATCAGATCTGGTCAGTATTGCCAATCCCCAGTTGAAGCAACAGGGAGCCAGCAATCATCCCCAACATGTTGGGCCACAACCCCGTACACATGCATCATACATTTGCATCATGTTACTATCCATAGTACCATGTTTATTTTGTTGCGTTTCAAGTGTCTAGGATTCTTTATCCTACCCATGCATCGCCATACATGAGTATGATAAAGAGGGGCATCTGTAGATACTCAAAATTTTTTCAGATTCATCATATCGACATATTGTAAGAGATGATTAAGTCTTTTTAAGAGAGAACCCTAAAAGACAATCCAAATCCATACCGGATACTACCGAGAGTTCAGCATCAACCCCAGATCACACTCTGGGAGCAACAGTTCCAACCTCGGATATAACCCCGAGACCTGCAGATACAATACCGGAACACACACTGGAGAAGACTGATTAATTTCAGTGATAATCCCGAGGTATCCAGTCTCAGTCCCAACCATAGGAATAGCCACCAACCTTGGTGATAACCCCAAGGAATGCAGTTTCGGAGATAACCCCAGAAATGCTTGTTTCAAATGCCATCGCCTTCAATCTCTCAAGGCCACAATGAGATACACTGCATCAACCCGGCAAACAATAACATCGGAAGACAGACACACCTCAAAGATGACAATGAGGACCTTCAACAATTGCAAGAAGTTCAATCTCGCCAAGTCTCGAGCAACGCCCTCGCTTTATCTACCAATTCGGTGATAACATCGGTGAGGGGAAACATTGTCATCTCGTCCAACACGATGCCACATCACGTCTCTACGCAACGATGTCCCACAAGGCTAACCAATCCTGAGTGACTATTGTGCGGGGTAACAGATGAAAGTTGAAGCTTGAAGACAAGAGAGCATCGTCCCATCTTCAATGACTTCGTACAAACTCTAATCCCATGCCATCGTACAACTATCGACAACGGCGGTCTGAAATAGGTCCTGTATACCTCAAAACGAATACCCGGATTGCACTTCTCAAAATCTGAGTGGACATTACAATGCCTGAGTGCACGTACTTCGAGACGACCCGACCCAACAAACCCGGGCCGACCCGACCCGCCTCTGGTACACCTGCGGCTCATATTGCCTATAAATAGAGGGCTTGGGGTGCTAATTTTTAAGAGAAAAAGACGAGGAAACCCTGCACAATTTGTTCTGCACTCGCCATACAGTGTATTTTTCCACTTTTAAACACATGTGAGCTCATATATAGCCCCTTTTATACCCATAAAAGCCAGTGTTTATCCACTCTAAAGATATAGAAGCCTTTTTTATCAGTCAGCTGTAAGCCTTCTCACACACTTTAGAGTCTTTCTCTTCATCTTTGCACACACCCTTCTATACGTTGAGAGTCGTGTTGCTTGCTTTGGCCCGGACTTCGGTCCGTGGTTTCATTCTAGTCTGTATATATATATATATTATATATACATATACTTATATATATATATTGACTAACATTATCGAGTTATGCCTCGATTGAGCCTAGACTTCGGTCTGGAGAGTTTACTTGCTTTTCTATATATATATATATTTATATATATGAACTGTGTGTCGAACTTTGTTCGATGAGCCTAGACTTCGGTCTGGAGCATTTATTGCTTTAATATATATATATGTACATTTATATATATTAAGCGTGGTGTTTGATTTTATATCCTATATGCGTTTACTCGCTTTTTATATATATATACTTATATATATGAACTGTGGTCGAACTCTGTTCGATGAGCCTGGATTTTACATCCGGTGCATTTATTGCTCTTATATATATATATATATATATATATATATATATTTTCGTCCTGCCTAGAGTTTTCTTCGTGGCAGTTGATCGCTTTATAGCTTTATATACGTTTTGTCCCGCCTGGAGTTTCCTCCGTGGCGGTTGATAGCTTTTAACAGCTTTATTTACATTTCTGATCCCCCATGGAGGTGCTTCGTGGTTGATGATAATGTCTGTATATATATATATTTACCGCTTTTATGTATATATTTGCATATTGCTTTTATACAAATTGCAACATTCTGTGCGCCTAGGAATCATGTGATCACAGATTTATCCCATTGGATCTAGATTCGGTTCCCGTGATGGACATTTTTTCAGCTATAAGCAGCTTGTAAATTATTCTACGATGTTTGAATTTCCTCAGATGGTTTCCATACCCACGAGGAAGTCGACATTATTTTTGTATATTATTTTTCATACGGATGCCTCGCATCCGTCAAATAAAATCAATCCAGCCGATCACTTAACAAAAATGGGAGTGTAAAAGGTCTCAATTCCTATTGAGCATCAGGGTTAGAAAAACCTCTTTTATAAAACATCACTGCCATATCTTGCTAAAAACTGAATTTTTACATAAATTCAAACCCTGTTTATATAGGTTCGAACGAGGCCTCGCACAACTTCCATATAAACAGCACATTGACCCACACACACACACATCCAGATAATAGTTTCTTGAAAAGAGGCGGTCACCATGGTAACACAGATGTCGGGGGGTGCCTAACACCTTCCCCCCGCATAACCAAGTCCCCGGACCCTAAACGAATCTCGGTTTCACCGACCCGTATATCAATGTCACACCACTGGGTCAATGTGCAAACCTTTTATCGGTTGTGTTGGTACAACCATTTAAAAAACCAACTAGAGACTCTTAACAGTCCCATCATCGACATCATACATGTCGGACCTTTTTCACTTGTTTTTTCAAACAAATCTCACCTAAAATGAGAACATCAAAGAACAAGTAAGGGAAAGGGACATCCAAAAATCCCAACGTCGATAGTATTCCCTGAAGAACTTCCTGGCCTACCACCAGAACGTGAAATTGAATATTGTATCGACCTTGAACCTGGTACAAAACCTATTTCCAAAGCCCCATATCGAATGTCTCCTATTGAACTTCAGGAGTTAAAGACCCAACTACAGGAATTGTTAGACATTGGTTTCATTCGTCCTAGTACTTCTCCTTGGGGTGCTCCTGTTCTATTCGTGAAAAAGAAAGATGGGAGTATGTGACTTTGTATTGATTATCAGGAGTTGAATCATGTCACCATCAAAAATAGGTTCCCATTGCCACGTATTGATGACCTGTTTGACCAGTTGCAAGGAGCCAAATTCTTTTCAAAGATTGATCTTCATTCCGGATATCACCAATTAAAGATTAGAACCGATGACATTCCAAAAACGAATTTTAGAACTCGGTACGGGCATTATGAATTCCTAGTCATGTCCTTTGGATTGACTAATGCTCCTGCTGCCTTCATGGATATGATGAACCGAGTATTCAAGGAATATTTGGATCACTTTGTGGTCATTTTTATTGATGACATCCTTATTTATTCCAAAACCTGTGAAGATCATGAGCAACACTTGAGGCTGATACTCCAAAAGCTTCGTGAATACAAGCTTTATGCCAAATTGAAGAAATGCGAGTTCTGGGTTGAGGAAGTAGCATTCCTTGGGCACGTGGTATCAAGTCATGGAATATATGTTGACCCAGCAAAGATTGAAGCTATTCAAAGTCGGGAGCAAACTAAATCAAGGATCGATCAAGCACGTAGCTTTCTCGCTTATTTGGTTATTATCGGAGATTCATAGAAGGGTTTTCTCGAATCGCTACTCCACTAACTCGGTGACTTCGGAAAGATACAAAGTTCGGTTGGAGCGAGGAATGTGAGAAGAGTTTTCAAGAACTCAAGAGGAGACTCATTTCAAAGCACCTTTTCTGACAATACCACTGGTTCTGGAGGGATTTTTCATCTACAAAGTGATGCTTCTGCAAAGGATTAGGATGTGTTCAGATGTAACATGGGAAAGTCATAGCCTATGACTCACAAAACTCAAAGAATATGAGAGGAATTATCCTACTCATGATCTAGAGTCAATAAATTGTGTTGTCTTCGCACTAAAGATTTGGAGGCATTACTTGTATGGGAGAAAGTGGAGATCTTTCTGCATCATAAAAGCCTCAAATATTTCTTCACTCAAAAGGAACTCAACATGCGACAACGATATTGGCTTGAACTATTGAAAGATTATGATCATACCATCCAATACCATCCCCGAAAAGCGAACGTGGTAGTGACGATTGAGTAGAAGATCATATGCAAGGCGTAATGCGATATTGTCAACGCAAAGGCCCATTTTGTGTGACTTGCAAAGGATGGAAATAGAGTTAAAGACTCAGGACCCATGTGATGATGGCTAACATACGACAGTAGAACCGACTTTAATTGATAAAGTTAAAGTCGCTCAAGCAAGCTGAGACACTGGAGCCGATGCGATGAGGAAGAAAGTGCAAGAAGGTGCTATGCCGTAAGCAAGAATCGATGAAGAAGGAATACTTCGAGTCAACTCGCATTTTGTGTTCCTAACGATCCCGATTTAAAGTATAAAATCATGATGGAGGCGCACAACACACCGCTTGTAATCCATCTCGGGAGTACCAAATGTATCATGATCTTGACATACATTTTGGTGGGGCAATATGAAGAGAGAGATAGCGTTGTTTATCTCAAGGTGTCTAATGTGTCAACGAGTCAAGGTGAAGCATCAAGTACCAAAAGGTCCATTGCAACCACTTGAAATTCCAGAATGGAAGTGGGAGCACATTACCATGGATTTCGTTACCGGTCTTCCCAAAGTTTCTCAAGGCATAGATGCGATTTGGGTCATTGTTGATAGATTGACCAAGTCTGCTCATTTCTTATCGATACGAGAAACTTATACACTTGAACGTCTTGCTCGTATGTACATAAATGAGGTTGTAAGATTGCATGGTATGCCAGTATCCATAGTTTCTGATCGAGACCCAAGATTCACTTCACGATTTTGGGTTAGTTTGTAGAAAGCTATGGGCATAGATTTACGATTTAGCTCGACATATCATCCTCGCATGCATGGACAAATCGAAGAGGACTATTCAAACTCTTGAAGATCCGTTAAGACTCGTGGTCCTTGATTTCAAGGGAAGTTGGGACAAGTTCTTACCATTGGTGGAGTTTTCCTACAACAACAGGTTATCGCAAGTATTAGCATGGCTCCATTCAAGCGTTGTATGGAAGAAAGTGTCGCTCTCAAGATCTTTGGGATGAGGTGGGTGAAGCAACGTTGTTGGGACCAGAGTTGGTACGTATGATCACGAAAAAGATTTAAACGATCCGATTAACGATAAAAATCTCACAAGATCGACAAAAGAGTTATGTTGATCTTCATCGAAAAAACGTGGAATTCGATATAGAGATCATGTGTTGTTACGTGTTGCTCCATGGAAAGGAGTTACGAGATTTGGAAAGAGAGGAAAGCTCAATCCTCGATCATCTACCATTTTAATCCTTGATCGAGTAGGAACTGTGGCCTATAGACTCGCTTTACCGCCAAGTATGTCTCGTGTTCATAACGTTTTTCACATATCCATGTTACGTAAATATGTGGATGACCCGAACCACATTATTGAGTTAGAACATGACAAAATAGCGGAAGATTTGACGTTTGAAGAGGTTTCTGTTCAAATCTTGGATAAGAAGGAACATATTCTACACTCCAAGGTTATACCTCAAGTCAAAGTTTTGTGGAGAAACCACGATGTTGAGGAAATGACTTGGGAGTTAGAATTTGAAATGAAATCAAGGTATCCTTACCTCTGCGATATACCAGGTACGTACCCTAATTTCGAGGGTGAAATTTCATAAGAAGGGGAGGTTGTAAAACCCCAACTTTTTGAATAAAGATGAATTTTCTATAAATATTATTTTTAAATATTATGGAGTGAAATTGATTTAATGTTATATTTGTGGGTAATATTTATAAATTTTGCAAAGTATGCAAGTTGTTATATAATATTCGATTGGTCGGGGAATATTCGTTTTAACAGGGAATATTCGTACAACGGCACAATCATTGGTTGACTTAATAATGTAATTATTATTTGATCGAGAAAACGATAAAAATACTTTATGAAAATAATGGCGGAAGTTTTACCGTTAATCTGTTGAAACACCTTAGATAAAAGAACAAGAATACGCGTGGTTGCATAGTAATACACCAGTATTAATTATTGATGCTTACGTGATAAGTCACTCGCTTTTTGTTGGTATTATTAATGTAATAATCTGTAAAATCTTTTTATATAAAATGTAATACTTTTATAAAGTTATTTGTTTTATTAGACAATAATTAGAATATATTATATTTTATTATGCATAGTATTTGCATAATGCTGCGCATAGTGTTGTCATAGTAAAATCTTTTATAAAGTTATTCATTTTATTAGATTATAAATAGAATATATTATATTTTATTTAAAAGATTTTGCTTTAAATATGGACCGTCAGATTAAAGTAAATCAATCTCGGGACCTGTTCATGAGTTAGTTACTATCTGTATCCATTTTTCTATAAATAGAAGCTCATTCCTTCATTATTATTTTCTTACTAATTTATCAAACTCTAGAGAGATAAACTATAGAGAGAAAGAAGAAAGTATTCGCTACTTCACTACTTATATATCCAAAGACTTTCTTCTTAAGGTAGGGAATATTATTTATTGTACTTTCGTAAGGGGTGTTATTATTTTTGTATTCATGAAGAGAACTTATGTTATTCCATTCTTTATTATTCGTTGGAATAACTCAGATATCTGTGAGCTACCCTATACTTGGTGACATTCTTCTATTATTCCTTCTTTATTATTCTATTGGAATATCTTTTATGCAAGGCGTTTTTTATGGGACCTGATTAAATTTTATTATTCTCGTTAGAATATCTTGTTCGGTATGCTTTTTATCTGGGACCTAGTTCCGTCTTCGTATTATTATTCTCATTGAATATCATGTCTGCAAGCGTTTCATGTGGACGGATTTCATCCTTATTAGTATTCTCATTGGAATAACGTTTATGTGAAGTACCGCATGCATGGTAATTTCTGTTGTTATTCCATTCTTTATTATTCTGTTGGAACATCCTGTCGGTGCGAATTTCGCTTGACCTGGTTTCGTTATTTAGTATTCTCGTTGAATAACTCCGTACATGCGGAAGTACCGCATGCATGGTGATTTCTTTTGTTATTCCATTCTTTATTATACTCAGTTGGTTAAAGTTTTGACTTCTATACTGCATGAAATTAGTGGAATATCCTTGATATTTGCGCTTCATCTAGTATCTTTTCATGGAAATATTCTTCTGAGCATTCTTGAATTTTACTCTACAAAGCAGTATCATGTTGTCAATTTGGACATTATTAGTTCCTGGATAAAATAATTCTTGAACTTGTTTTTATTGAATTCTTATATCATTGTCATCATCCTCATGTTTAGATTTTTTTGAAAGTCATCTGTGGCCTGTAGTCCATAGATGGACTTGGTATGATTATGACCAGGGATTATTCAGTGTAATCATGACCGTAATGTTACAAATGATGTGGTAAAAGTCTTCATTGGCCCGTAGTGCATTGATGGACAGTTGTTGGCATGATCATGACCATTAATTAATACACAAATATTCTTGGCCCGTAGTGCATGGATAATTGTGGTCGTGATACTAAAGAATATCCTCGTCAGTAGTGCGAGGGGTGATTCAATGATGTGAATTATTTATTGTCGAGTCCCAATGATAAAAGTGATGAAAAACCTTTTAAATCATAAAAGATAGTAGATTTTATTCTCTACTTGACTCTTTTAATTGATTGCTTGTTCCACTGCAGTTAAACTTGATGTTTGTTATATTATATCAGTTTAACACTATTTAAGGCTAATGATAATTTATTCTGCATTATCTTAGTCATAATATTTCTTACTGGGCTAGTTGAGCTCACCCTTTCTTTCACTATTCTCTTCAGGAAATGAGAACGTAGTTGGGACTAGTCGGGGAACGGAGTGATGGTCCTAGATGGTGCATTAGTAGTCCTCACTATTCTGTGAAATAGTGTGATAATAATTGTAATGAGGACTCCTTTTGAGTTTGTATACTCTCTAGTAGACAATATTTGTATTTAAACTCACAAAGATATTTTGTCATGATTGTATACACATTTACGATTGTATTATTAAGTTGTATTTGAATTCTGTACCATGGATCTGACGACTCAAGATGGGTGATGTATACCTAATTTTGGGGGCGTCACAAAGTCCATAATCAATCCGGGTAGAATATAGTATTCTATATGTGCATGCTTATACTATATATTATATATTATGCAAACATGCTTCGCATATTAATTAATATGACGCGTATTATATATATATGTGCATGCGCGCTAAACAAGATGAGATAAATTAATTACAAACCCCTCAAATTTTTATATTAAGTCCTAAGCGTTCAAAGATATTTGAAATATCGAACGTCGCCTTCTAGCATGATAAAAATAATAAAGTATCAATTAATTATTATAAGTTTGTTGTGTCACCACAAGGCTTATATTAATTCTTTGAGATGTTAATTTTATCACATTTGATACTTATAAAGAAAATTGAACAATATTGTTTTGTTGTGTCACCACAAGGATAATATTTTTTTTTTTGAATATATGGAGTGCTAGGTTGGACTTAACTTAAATCATTTTAGTTCGGATGTGCACACACTTGACCATTATGATCTAAGAGGTAAAATACAAGGAGTTACATAGTTAATGTAATTGACAAAAGTTGTCTACCTATTTATTTATATATAGCTTGTTGTGTCACCACAAGGCTATATACATTTGAAATGAGATCCTTATTCTCACTAGCAAATCTTTAATTAGATTTTGCCGAACTATATAAGTGATGGTAATATAATTTGATGAAAATAGTGGGAGATACCAATTTAAAACAAGACCTAATTTATTTTGGTAATTAATAAAAGAATGTATGATAAAATGTTGTTGATAACAAATTCATTTACAGAATTTTATAATGTCTAAATTATTATCACTGCGTAGCATATTAAATGCTAAATTAATCGGACCAAATTAAACGGATTGGTTAAGAAATTTGAGAATAGTTCTCACTGCTGAAAAGCTATCTTATGTCCTTAATACGCCTATCCCTGCAGACAATGCCTCTGATGAAGTGATTGCTACTTTTAGAAAGTGGCAAGATGATGCACAGTTGGCTCAATGCATCATGCTCGCATCCATGAGTAACGAGCTTCAACGTTAGCGTGAAACTATGGATGTTCCTATTATATTCCTGCACATTAAGTAGTTGATGGTGAGGAAAGTAGGACTGCTAGATATCAAATATCTAAGGAGCTCTTCCGATCTAGAATGACCGATGACAATACAGTACAGATAAAAGTCCTTAACATTATAATTTTGATTGATCAATTAGGAAAACAATTTTTTTCATGGATGGAGAGTTAGCCCAAGATTTGATCTAGCACTCACTCCCGAACTCCTTTCACAATTGTTGTTAATTTTTCATATGAAGAAGCTAGATATCAGCCTCGCTGATTTGCTTAACATGTTGAAAAATGTTGAGAGTCACTTTCCAACCAAGAAAGACCAAGTCTTACTGGTAGGGGCCAAATTATCTTCTAAAAAGAAGAACGATTCTAAGAAGGTAAATAGAAATGCAAAAACAAAGGATAATAAGAACAAAACTGATATGGATAACAAAGGAGTTTGCTTCCACTTCAATAAGCCTGGACACTTGAAAGGAAACAACAAGAAGCATCTTGTAGAAGCTAACCAAAGAAGCTTAGTGAAGTTTCGGTTACAAATACAAATTTGTTCATAATTTAAAATAAAATTTTCTTTAAGTCAAGGTTCTACTTGGGTATTGGATACCGGCTTTGGTTATCATAAATATAAATTAATGAAGTGTAAGACCCCAATTTTTTTTTAATAAAAATGATTTTTCTATAAATATCATTTTTGAATATTATGGAATGAATTTGATATAATGTTATAGTTGTGGGTAATATTTATAAATTTTTCAAAGTACGCAAGTTGTTATATAATATTTGATTGGTCGGAGAATATTCGTTTTAACAGGGAATATTCGTACAACGGCACAATCATTGGTGGACCCCACAACAGAATTATTGTCGGATTGAGAAAATGACAAAAATACTTTATGAAAATAACGGCGGAAGTTTTACCGTTAACTGTTGAAACACCTAGTGTTAAAAGTACGATGAATACGCGGTGGTTGCATAGTAGCACACTGTATTGATTATTGATGCTTACATGAGAAGTCACTCAGTTTTGTTCAATTATTACTACAGTAATTGCTGCATAGTATCTCACGTTATTTGATTCAATTATTGTCAATATTTTATATAATCAATAATTGAGATGACAAAGTTATTAATATTATTATTTGATATATTAACGATGTCTAGAAGTTCTGTCAAGGAGAGGTTTCGTCACCTAATTGCACGCCAATGGGGAGAAATCCTTATTGAAAAGCCCCCTCTTTCCTGTGAACGACCTGGTCGATTAATAGTGTGAATTATAATAATGATGATGAGTTTTGTTTTATTAGTATTATTATTGTAATAAAACAGAATACGTTTATAAAGTTATTCGTTTTATTAGACTATAAATAAAATATATAATATTCTATTATGCATAGTGTTTTGCATAGTAAAATCTTTTTATATAAAACATAATACTTTTATAAAGTTATTTGTTTTATTAGACAATAATTAGAATATATTATATTTTATTATGCATAGTATTGCATAAGTGTCATGATAGTGTTTTGCATAGTAAAATCTTTTTATATAAAACAAAATACTTTTATAAAGTTATTTGTTTTATTAGATTTTAAATAAAATATATATATATATATATATATATATTTAGAATATATTATATTTTATTGCATAGTGCAACATAGTATCCTTTCTATTTTCTATAAATAGGATGCTTAGTTAGAATTGAAAACCACACCGTAAGTTTAGGAGAATTCTTCATAATAACTGGAGCGTATTTCTTTAGAGTTTTAAGTGTTGGGTTTTCGTAACGAAGCATACAATGAAATAAAATTTTTAAAGCAATTTTCGAAACCCTAAAACAGGATCTATGCGAAAAATTCAATTAATTCAGAGGTTAGAAATTATACCGATTAAGAAACTGAAATCGATACGATCGAATCTCCAACGCAATCCAAACGAGCTGCGTCTTTACGGTATCCACACGAACGCTCCGCGAATCGTCCTACGATCTGCAGAAGAAGGAACCGCGGTACTAGCCACCAAGGATGAGGATTTTCGAAGATGTTTTCTCTAGTCTCTCTCTAAGAGCGGGTAGGGTTTTGTATTTTGACGTAAAACCTAAAGTGACCGATATATATATCATATATATAGCGATTAGGAGGAATTAATCAAAACCTAATATTATTAAAATCCGAATTTATATATATCTTAATTAAGTCTTACTTAATTAATATACCTATATATTAATTATCCTATTAATTTAAATTCGTAATTTAAAATTCTATCAATCATATTGACATATTTAAATCTTTACAATTTAAATTAATTTCCTTGTAATTACGTTCTTTGTGTGTGACCCTATAGGTTATTATTACGTTGGCAATCATTTTAAAATCATTTTATAAAATTATAAATAAATGACGGCATGATCTAGTAATGCATCACTGCTACCCAAGTAATAATAAGATCGATGATTTGATGCAACCTTTTTGTGACCAATGTTTCAATGTAATTTAATCATTTTAACCTTAATATCCTAGATTAAACTCGAGTCATGGAATGCGTCATATTCTTCATAATTTAATCTGAGTTTTCTTGATCAATGAGTAGACTATGTGAAACAAATCACTCATATTTGAGCATGGCTATGTAATTCATAGTCCTACTCAATCAAGAGGCCTATGGATATCACCCATAATATATAGGATGGTTAAATTCCATCTAGAGCACTCATATCTCTCACACGATTCATGATGAACCCAATAATCACCTTTATAGTACACCCTATTAAAGGTGACATTTGATGATATCAAAGTACATAAATTCTCGTGTAGTAATATAGCAATTTTAGGTCAGAGGACCATTACATCATTGTCACTATGAGAATTGCTAATGACACTTCGCATAATGCTCCATATAGAATTCTCATGGTGGGTCCGCATCCAAAGACATCGTTTTCAATATGTACCTATGCATTGACTTAATATCTCATATATTTATGACCAATGAGATTTGGTCATCAGTCAATCCACATACTAGTCTCAATGCATCATTGTTGTCCCATCAACAATGATATTCGACTAGGGACATTTAAGAACAATGATACTAATTGTAATTATATAATCTCATGTTCAAGTCACATACTTGAAACTATATAATTTGTATCACTATTCTAAGGAATTTTATTATGTTAACAATTATATTACGCAGTAAATAAAACCATAATAAAATCATATATTTATTCAATCAAATATAATATCAAAACGTTAAGCAATTATATCAAATAATTGGCCTCTAGGGCATAAACTCTAACATTCTCTTACTTGCACTAGAGCCAATCACTCATGTATCTAATACCCATGGAACTAGTGTGACCGTCGTGCTTCTGCTGTGACAAAGCCTTGGTCAGTGGATCTCCAACATTATCATCTGTTGGCACTTTTCGTATATGTACATCTCCTCTATCAATGATTTCACGGATGAGATGGTACCGCTTAAGTATATGCTTGGATCGTTGGTGAGATCCGGGTTCCTTAGCTTTGTGCAATGGTCGCATTATTATCACAAAGATAGAGCAACCAGATCAACAATGGTTGGAACAACACCAAGTTCGATGATGAACTTTTAATCCATACATCCTCCTTGTCGCACTAGAAGCAACAATATACTCAACCTTCCATTGTAGAATCACTCATCGCTCTTGCTTTGAACTTTTCCATTAATAAACACCACCATTAAGGCAAAAACACAAAACCGACCGAGACTTATAGCCATCATTGTCGATTCCGAAACTAGCATCCTGTGTAACCCTTTACCGCCATTCGTCTTCACATCCATATACCGAGAATGAATCCTTAGTCCTTTTCGGTACTTGAGGATATTCTTGATCTATTCGTCATTGACCTTCACCGGATTCGATGGTATCTGCGCCGTCATGCTCAAAGCATCTGAGACATCCGGATGAGTACATATCATTGCATACATGATAGATCCAATTCTTTCAAGCATAAGGGATCTTTCTCATACGCTCCTCATCATCTTGTGATTTAGGACATTGGGCCTTAGAGATCTTTACACCATGAGTCATGGGTAAGTTTCTCTTTTCACCTCTTGCATGTCAAACGTTTCAACACTTTATCAATATATGTACTTTGACTTAGTAGAGCATTTTTCTTGATCTATCTCTATAGATCCGGATACCTAAAATGTAGGCAAAGATCGCCCAAATCTTTCATGGAGAAACATTTTCCTAACCATGTTTTTACTGACTGTAAGGAAGGAATGTCATTCCCAATAATTAATATGTCATCAACATATAATACTAGGAATACAATGTGACTCCCACTAACCTTCTTATATACACAAGGTTCATCTTCATTTTAATAAAGCCAAATTCTTTGATCGCTTCATCGGATCGAAGATTCCAACTCCGAGAGGCTTGCTTCAATCCATAAATGGATCGCTGCAGCTTACATACCTTTCCAGCATCCTTTGGAGTGACAAAACCCTCAGGTTGTGTCATATACACATCCTCAAGGAGATTTTCGTTAAGGAAAGCGGTTTGACATCCATCCGCCGATTTTGTAATCATAAAAAGGCTGCAATAGCAAGTAAGATCCTGATGGATTTAACCATTGCCACTGGAGAGAAGGTTTCATCATAGTCAACACCTTGAATTTGTTTGAAACCTTTTGCTACCAGTCGACCTTTATATGTTTGTACTTTACCATCTATGTCGGTTTTCTTCTTGAAAACCCACTTGCACCCAATTGGTTTTACCCCTTCGGGTGGATCAACCAGAGTCCATACTTGGTTAGTATACATGGAGTCCATCTTAGATTTCATGGCTTCAAGCCATTTCTTAGAATCTGATCCATTCATAGCTTCTTGGTAGGACGCAGGCTCATCTTGATCTATGAGCATCACATCGCCGTTTTGAGTCACAAGATATCCATAATATCTCTCAGGCTCGTGGCGTGTCCTACCAGATCTACGAATGACTTGTGTAATTTGAGCAGGTTCACTTTCCACAATTTCTTGTGGTTCCTGCTCACGTTCTAACTCAGGTTCAATGATATTTTGTGGTTCTCGAATTTCTTCGAGTTCTACTTTCCTCCCACTATTTGCTTTAGAGACAAATTCTCTTTCTAGAAAAATACCAGTTCGAGCAACAACCACTTTGTTCTCAGAAGGTTTGTAGAAATAATACCCTTTTGTTTCCTTTGGGTATCCCACAAAATTATATTTGTCAGATTTTAGTCCGAGCTTGTTAGAATCCAGACGTTTTATGAATGCCTCGTAACCCCAAATCTTCATGAACGACATATTAGGATGTTTCCCAGTCCACATCTCAAATGGTGTCTTCTGAACCGTCTTTGTAGGAACACGGTTAAGTGTGAATGTAGCTGTCTCTAGGGCATGACCCCAGAAGCTTATTAGAAGATCTGCATGACTCATCATTGATCGTACCATGTCCAACAAGGTTCGATTCCTCCTCTCAGATACACCATTCCATTGCGATGTTCTAGGTGGAGTGAGCTGTGATATAATACCACACTCCTTTAGAAGGTCATCAAAGTCTTGGCTTAAGTATTCACCTCCTCGATCGGATCGAAGGGCTTTTATGCTTTTGCCAAATTGGTTTTGAACTTCATTCTTGAATTCCTTGAACTTTTCAAAGGATTCAAATTTGTCTCATAAGATACACATATCCATATCTACTAAAGTCGTCAGTAAATGTAATGAAGTAATAAAACCTACCTCTTGCTAATGAACTCATGGGTCCACATACATCACTATGTATAAGTCTCAATACATCGCTAGCTCGTTCAATCGTGTCCAAATGAAAGGGCTTTAGTCATCTTGCCTAATAAACAAGACTCGCATTTCTCATATGATTCAAAATCAAATGAATCCAGAACCCATCTTTATGGAGTTTGGATATGCGTTTCTCATTTATATGGCCTAAACAGCGTTGCTGTTAGAGATATGTCGAATTTAAATCATTTGATTTAAATCGTTTTTATATTATGTTATAGATAGGCATTTCTAAATCAAGAATATAGAGACCGTTAAACAATTGTGCAACACCATAACAAATATCATTTAAGTAAAACAAACAACGATTGTTCTTTATTATAAATGAAAAACCTTTCTTGTCCAAAGAAGAAACAGAAATAATGTTTTTGCTTATAGCAGGAACAAAATAACAATCTTCTAATTCTAAAACTAGCCCAGTGGGCAAAGATAAATGATAAGTTCCTATGACCAGTGCAACAACTTTTGCTCCATTCCCAACTCTTAGGTTAACCTCTCCTGTCGCCAAAGTTCTACTCCTTGAGTCCCCGTGATATTAACACAAATGTGAGAACCACATCCAAAGATCCAATACCCATGATGTAGAAGTAGACAAGTTGACTTCTATAACATATATACGAATCAAGTCGTACTTCCTTTCCTTTTCTTCACTTCTTCTAGATAAGCATGGCGGTTCCTTTTCCGGTGTCCGGGTTTTTCATGTATGACATTCACCTTCTTTAGCCACCCCACCTTTAGGTTTTAAAGCACTGTTTGGTTTTGGAATTGGGTTTGGCAAAAGATTTAGATCTATCTTCTTCTTGCCTTTCCAATTTCCCCTTAGCATTCCCCTTTGCACTATCATTATGGGATCGGGTCCGCTTTTTCATGTTGTTCTCGGTAGTTCTTAACATGCTCAACAACTCGAGTAAAGGGTTTCTCAATTTCATTCATAAGATAGTTCATAACAAATTGAGAGTATTTGTTGTTCAAAGATTGCAAAACAATGTCGGTTTGGGCTTAGGAGTGATTGGAAAACCCAACCTATCAAGGTACTCAATATACCCAATCATTTTTAGCACATGTGGACCAACTGGATCACATTCACCCATTTTGCAGTGATACAACGCCTTGCTTGTATCATACCTCTCCTGTCGAGCATGCCCTTCGAACAATTTCTTGAGATGCTCGATCATCTCATAAGCATCCATCAACTCATGTTTCTTTTGAAGCTCAGCGTTCATGGTTGCTAGCATGACACAACTCACGTCCAGAGCATCATCTTGATGCTTCTTGTAAGCATTATGCTCTGCACGTGGTGCAGTGACAGCTGGTGCTGCAGGAATGGGCCCATCAAGGACATATAGCTTGCGCTCTTGTTTGAGGACAATCCTCAAGTTCCTATGCCAGTCAAGGAAATTAATTCCACTCAGCTTGTCCTTTTCAAGGACTGATCGTAATGAAAGACTATTTTTGTTGTTGTTGTTTGCCATTTGATATCTACAATTTATAAGTGCAAAAATAATAAGTTAAATTGCAGAGTTGATATTATATAATTGATAATAGTACATTCAAAATATACCTCCCACTATTTTATTCAAATTAATAGCCCTCACTATTAATTCGGAAAGCATTTTCTATTAAATCTTTCTAGTGAGCCAAGATCTATATTTCATTATGCCTTAAGTTAGCTTTGGCTAATCTCTTAAAACAAAATTATTTAGGTAGACAACCCTTTGTCAATTATATCATATATAACTCCTAGATAGTTTGGTAAACAATAATTGTTTCTAGTCCATCTAATGGTACCTACCAAACTCTATGCCTCTAAGTCCACAATCCTATTGAGATAACTTAGTTAAGTCGGGCCCAATGATTTTAACAGTTTGGATATCACAATTATTCTATCGCATCTTACCTAGATAAATAGGGTACTTTGATTTGGCAAACCTACATCTATTGATCAAGGTCTTGATGAGTGTTATTCATTGGAAGGCATCTGATTTAGACTTATAATTTAATGAGGGATTTTATTAATTAGTTTAGATCTCACCAATTTTAATCTTATTAAGCATGCACATTATTTATCATATCATATCGCATACAAGCATAAATAAAGTGCAAAATTAAATGTGTCACAGTTATGGCCCAATCCACTGTCAATCTTTTCAAGCTAATGAAAGATTGAAGGTCAATCTAAGGTGGTAAAAGATCTTAAGATAAATAGCTTCCTTGGATCTTCCTCAAGCATGTGCCTCCTCTCCATCATCATCTTTCCATTGTGTTCTCCATCTTGACATCTTCATCAATTACAGATTATTACATGACATAAAGAAACCTCGAGTTACATTCGAGGGGATTTAGATGAGAAGAGAATATTACATTAGAATTTATAGAAAGGGCACGACATGCAAGCCAGTATTTCAAAACCAAAACCACTAACCTATGGGTGAAAAGGCCACAATCAGGCACCATGCATATCACAATAAGCACATAACAATTTATATATAATTAAAGAAAACTATATATAACATATAGGGGACACGACCATAAATGCCATTTACGGGGAAGTCAAGGGGGTCTCCCCCAAGCAAGTGGTTTCGAACTACAATCAGATTGCAGAAATTTTTCCATACGAATCTTTGAAACAGTTTGAATCATACATTTTAATCCACCAAAACACCCATAATAACAAATCATATATGTCCAGTTTCGATTTAATCATATTAAAACGAATAACAGTACACCCAGAATTTATCATATATGTCAAGTTTCGATTAATCATATTAAAACGATTCTTCATGCTTCTAATCCGATTAGAACAGTTATATTGTTATTCCACCGATTAAAGATACGATTAACAGTATCATCATATATATTACCAGAATACACATACAACGGAATATCATATATTCAATTTCATATCGGTAAACATGCATCATCATATATCATATATATCGAATACAATTAAAACACGTAATCTGAATTAATCTTTTCGCAAGTAGCTCTGATACCACTGTTGGGGTTTCGGCACAAAACGCATCAGCGGAAATAAAATTTTTAAAGCAATTTCTGAAACCCTAAAACAGGATCCATGCAAAAAATTCAATTAATTCAGTGGTTAGAAATTATACCGATTAAGAAACTGAAACTGATACGATCAAATCTCCAACGCAATTCAAACGAGCTGCGTCTTTACGGTATCCATACGAACGCTCCGCGAATCGCATCATACTCACATCCATGAGTGACGAGCTTCAGCGTTAGCATGAAACTATGGATGTTCCTATTATATTCCTGCACATTAAGTAGTTGATGGTGAGGAAAGTAGGACTGATAGATATCAGATATCTAAGGAGCTCTTCCGATCTAGAATGACCGATGACAATACAGTACAGAGAAAAGTCCTTAACATTATAATTTTGATTGATCAATTAGGACAACAAGTTTTTTCATGGATGGAGAGTTAGCCCAAGATTTGATCTAGCACTCACTCCCGAACTCCTTTCATAATTGTTGTGAATTTTTCATATGAACAAGCTAGATATCAGCCTCGCTGATTTGCTTAACATGTTGAAAAATGTTGAGAGTCACTTTCCAACCAAGAAAGACCAAGTCTTACTGGTAGTGGCCAAATGATCTTCTAAAAAGAAGAACGATTCTAAGAAGGTAAATAGAAATGCAAAAACAAAGGATAATAAGAACAAAACTGATACGGATAGCAAAGGAGTTTTCTTCCACTGCAATAAGCCTGGACACTTGAAAGGAAACAACAAGAAGCATCTTGTAGAAGCTAACCACAGAAGCTTAGTGAAGTTTCGGTTACAATTACAAATTTTTTCATAATTTAAAATAAAATTTTCTTTAAGTCAAGGTTCTACTTGGGTATTGGATACCGACTTTGGTTATCATAAATATAAATTAATGAAGTATAAGACCCCAATTTTTTTTTAATAAAAATGATTTTTCTATAAATATCATTTTTGAATATTATGGAATGAATTTGATATAGTATTATAGTTGTGGGTAATATTTATAAATTTTTCAAAGTACGCAAGTTGTTATATAATATTTGATTGGTCGGAGAATATTCGTTTTAACAGGGAATATTCGTACAACGGCACAATCATTGGTGGACTCCACAACGGAATTATTGTCGGATTGAGAAAAGGACAAAAATACTTTATGAAAATAACGGCGGAAGTTTTACCGTTAACTGTTGAAACACCCGGTGTTAAAAGTACAGTAATACTCGTGGTTGCATAGTAGCACACGGTATTGATTATTGATGCTTACGTGAGAAGTCACTCAGTTTAGTTCAATTATTACTACAGTAATTACTGCATAGTATCTCACGTTATTTGATTCAATTATTGTCAATATTTTATATAATCAATAATTGAGATGACAAAGTTATTAATATTATTATTTGATATATTAATGATGTCTAGAAGTTCTGTCAAGGAGAGGTTTCGTCACCTAATTGCGCTCCAATGGGGAGAAATCCTTATTGGAAAGCCACCTCTTTCCTGTGAACGACCTGGTCGATTAATAGTGTGAATTATAATAATGATGATGAATTTTGTTTTATTAGTATTATTAATGTAATAAAACAGAAAAACTTTTTATATAAAACAGAATACGTTTATAAAGTTATTCGTTTTATTAGACTATAAATAGAATATATAATATTCTATTATGTATAGTGTTTTGCATAGTAAAATCTTTTTATATAAAACAGAATATTTTTATAAAGTTATTTGTTTAATTAGACAATAATTAGAATATATTATATTTTATTATGCATAGTGTTGCATAGTGTCTGCATAGTGTTTTGCATAGTAAAATCTTTTTAAATAAAACAAAATACTTTTATAAAGTTATTTGTTTTATTAGATTTTAAATAATATATATATATATATATATATATATATATAGAATATATTATAATTTATTGCATAGTGCAACATAGTATCCTTTCTATTTTTCTATAAATAGGATGCTTAGTTAGAATTGAAAAACACACCAGAAGTTCAGAGAATTCTTCTATAATCTTGAGCGTATTTCTTTAGAGTTTTAAGTGTTGGGGTTTTGGCACAGAAACTCACAGCGAAAATAAAATTTTTAAAGCAATTTTCGAAACCCTAAAACAGGATCCATGCGAAAAATTCAATTAATTCAGAGGTTAGAAATTATCTGGATTAAGAAACCGAAATTGATACGATCGAATCTCCAACATAATCCAAACGAAAGTGCGTCTCTACACGGTATCCACATTTAACGCTTCGTGAATCGTCCCACGATCTGCAGAAGAAGGAACCATGATTAGCCACCAAGGATGAGGATTTTGAAGATGTTTTCTCTAGTCTCTCTCTAAGAGCGGCTAGGGTTTTGTATTTTCTCAGTAAAACCTAAAGTGACCGATATATATCATATATATATAGCAGTTAGGAGGAATTAATCAAAACCTAATATTATTAAAATTAAAATTATATATATCTTAATTAAGTCTTACTTAATTAATATACCTATATATAAATTATCCTATTAATTTAAATTAAGTAATTTAAAATTCTATCAATCATATTGACATATTTAAATCTTTACAATTTAAATTAATTTCCTTGTAATTACGTTCTTTGTGTGTGACCTATAGGTTATTATTACGTTGGCAATCATTTTAAAATCATATTATAAAATTATAAGCAAGTGGCGGCATCTAGTAATGCATCACCTGCTACCCAAGTAATAATAAGATCGATGATTCGATGCAACCTTTTCTTGACCAATGTTTCAATGTAATTTAATCCTTTTAACCTTAATATCCTAGATTAAACTCGAGTCATGGAATGTGTCATACTCTTTATAATTTAATCTGAGTTTTCTTGATCAATGAGTAGACTATATGAAACAAATCACTATTTTAGCATGGCCATGCATTTCATAGTCCTACTCAATCAAGAGGCCTATGGATATCACCCATAATATATAGGATGGTTAAATTCCATCTAGATCACTCATATTTCTCACACGATTCATGATGAATTCAATAATCACCTTTATAGTACACCCTATTAAAGGTGACATTTGATGATATCAAAGTACATAAATTCTCGTGTAGTAATATAGCGATTTCAGGTCGGAGGACCATTACATCATTGTCACTATGAGAATTGCTAATGACACTTCGCATAATGCTCCATATAGAATTCTCATGGTGGGTCCATCGAAGACATCGTTCTTTAACATGTACCTATGCATTGACTTAATATCTCATATATTTATGACCAATGAGATTTGGTCATCAGTCAATCCACATACTAGTCTCAATGCATCATTGTTGTCCCATCAACAATGATACTCGACTAGGGACATTTAAGAACAATGATACTAATTGTAATTATATAATCTTATGTTCAAGTCACATACTTGAAACTATATAATTTGTATCACTATTCTAAGGAATTTTATTATGTTAACAATTATATTACGTAGTAAATAAAACCATAATAAAATCATATATTTATTCAATCAAATATAATATCAAAACGTTAAGCAATTATATCAAATAATTGGCCTCTAGGGCATAAACTCTAACATTAAGAAGCTTTGAGCGTAGTGCAAGTTTTTTTCAAAAATATCATCGCCCTTCCAGTCGGAATACTCTTCTATTACGGTAAGAGAGATTATTTGTTGTACTCGTAAGGGGTATTCTTTCTTTCTTATTCGTGAAGAGGACTTCTGTTATTCCATTCTTTATTATTCTTTTGGAATAACCTGTATACGCGGGATACCCTATACTTGGTGAAATTCTTCTGTTATTCCATTCTTTATTATTATGTTGGAATAACATGTCTATGTAAAGTACTGTATACATGGTGAAATTCTTCTGTTATTCCATTCTTTATTATTCTGTTGGAACATCTTGTCTGTGCGTTTACGCATGATCTGGTTCCGTTGTTTATTATTCTGTTGGAATATCACGTCTGCATGCGTTTACATGACGGTTCCATTATTTATTATTCGTTGGAATAACCTGGTTTGTATGCATGCGGTCTATCGCATACCTGGTGATTTCTTTTGTTATTCCATTCATTATTATACTCAGTTGGTTAAAGTTTTGACTTCTATACTCCATGAAATTAGTGGAATATCCTTGATATTTGCTCTTCATCTAGTATCTTTTCATGGAAATATTCTTCTAAGCATTCTTGAGCGTTACCCTACAAAGAAGTATCATGTTGACAATTTAGACGTTATTAGTTCCTGGATAAATTAATTCTTGAACTTGGTTTATTGAATTCTTATATCATTGTCATCATCCTCATGTTTATATTATATTGAAAGTCATCTGTGGCCTTTAGTGCATAGTTGGATTTGGTATGATTATGACCAGAGATTATTCGGTGTAATCATGACCGTAATGTTACAAATGATGTGGAAAAAGTCCTCATTGGCCCGTAGTGCATTGATGGACAGTTGTTGGCATGATCATGACCATTGATGAATACACTTGACCATTGATGGACAACTGGCCAAATGATGAATGATGGAATGTTCAGAGGATTTATCCAATTCATGCAACATCAGGCGAGAGCGGCTCTTGTCCAAAATGTAGGTGGAAACACTGGAAACTCTCGGGCGGTCACCGCTAAACAGTTCAAGGAGCTGGGACCACCAGAGTTTATTGGAGAGCCAAAACCACTTAGGAGGAGACGTGGATAAAGTAGATCACCAAGATATTTGATGTCTTGGGATGCTCCGAGGAGAAAAAGGTTTCCTTTGCCACCTTTATGTTGTGAGGAGAAGTAGATTAATGGTGGGAATCGGTAAAGCGTACTCAACCTGCCGCACTGAAGATGTCTTGGGAGAAGTTCCAAGAACTATTCAACGACAAGTACTTTCCCGAAAGTATTCATCACATGAAAGAGGTAGAGTTCATCAAGTTGGAGCGAGAACAATATGGCCAGTGCAAAGACGAAGCTAAGTTTCTTTGAGTTGTCCGGTTTTCGTCTCACTTGGTTGATAATAAGGAAAGAATGACGCGAGATATTTCTAAGAGGTTTGAAACCCGAGATACGTCAATATCTAATTTCTCATAAACTGTGTTTGTATTCAGATGTTGTAAATAGGGCTCAGTTATTGGAGCTCGATAACTAGTCAACTCAACCAAGAGAAAGCAGTCGGCAAAATGATAATACCAGTTGTAGCAATCATCAAAGCGGTGACAACAAACGTGGAGGGAATCAACATGCCATAAATGGTAACCATTTCGGTGGTAATCATGGCCAAGACAATAAGAATGGACATTTTAAGAAGAGGAGATTCAACAATGATGGAAAGACGTCAGCATCAACACCCGTGGTTAAGGAAGGAAAACGACCACCTATCATATGCTTCAAATGCAGAGGGGAGGGACATATCAGTCCAAACTGCGCGATGCCGTCCAAAGCGTGTTATAATTATGGAAGAGAAGGTCACCTAGCCCGATTTTGTCGTGCACCGAAGACAAGTCCAGTTGAAATGGTGACCCAAAATAACGTCCCAGACAAGTCAAAACCAGTAGTCCAAGGGAGAGCTTTTGTTGTGACCTCCCAGAAAGAAAGGAACCCAAACGAGGTCATCACGGGTAAGCTTATCATAAACTCTAGCGAAGTCTATACCTTATTTGATATCGGTTCTACCCATTCTTTTATTTTCTCATTGCGCTTCAACGATTAAAATTGACTCCGGAGAAATTAGACTTTGACTTATCTGTGGAAACTCCGTTGGGAGAAACCTTCATTACATCCACTGTTTATAAGTCTTGTTTGGTTCAAATCGGTACCCTCACATTACCTGGCGATCTTATTTCATTAAAAATACTTGCATTTGATGTGATTCAAGGGAATGATTGGTTAACAACTCATCATGCAAAAATTGATTGTTTTCGTAAGGTTGTTAGCTTTCATATTCCTAACCAACAACCTATTATGCAAATTCAAGCAACCAAACCATTAAAATCAATCATTGTCATCTCAAACCATAAAGCTATTCGTTTATTGAAAAACGGATGTCAAGCTTTCTTAGCTCATGTCACAAATTTAAACAAAAATACGTCAGATTTGAATGATATTTCTATTGTTAATAAATTTCTTGACGTATTCCCTGAAGAACTTCTTGGCCTACCCCCAGAGCGTAAAATTAAATTTTATATCGACCTAGAACCCGGTACAAAACCCATTTCTAAAGCCCCATATCGAATGACTCCTATTGAACTTCAGGAGTTAAAGACCTAATTGTACGAATTGTTAGACATTGGTTTCATTCGTCCTAGTACGTCTCCTTGGGGTGCTCCTATTCTATTCGTGAAGAAGAAAGATGGGAGTATGCGACTTTGTATTGATTATCGGGAGTTGAATCATGTCACCATCAAAAATAGGTACCCATTGCCACGTATTGATGACCTGTTTGACCAGTTGCAAGGAGCCAAATTCTTTTCAAAGATTGATCTTCGTTCCGGATATCACCAATTAAAGATTAGAACCGATGACATTCCAAAGACGGCTTTTAGAACTCGGTACGGGCATTATGAATTCCTAGTCATGTCTTTTGGATTGACTAATGCTCCTGCTGCCTTCATGGATATGATGAACCAAGTATTCAAGGAATATTTGGATCACTTTGTGGTCGTCTTTATTGATGACATCCTTATTTATTCCAAAAACCGTGAAGATCATGAGCAACACTTGAGGCTGATACTCCAAAAGCTTTGTGAATACAAGCTTTATGCCAAGTTGAAGAAATGCGAGTTCTGGCTTGAGGAACTTGCATTCCTTGGGGACGTAATATCAAGTCGTGGAATATCTGTTGACCTGGCAAAAATTGAAGCAATTCAAAGCTGGGAGCAACCTAAATCAGTGACCGAAGTACAAAGCTTTCTCGGTTTAGCTGGTTATTATCGCAGATTCGTGGAAGGATTTTCTCGAATTGCTACTCCATTAACTCAGCTAACTTGGAAATATACAAAGTTCAGTTGGAGCGAAGAATGTGAGAAGAGTTTTCAAAAACTCAAGAGGAGACTCATTTCAGCATATGTTCTGACAATACCATCTGGCTCAGAGGGATTTGTCATCTACAGTGATGCTTCGGGCAAAGGGTTGGGATGTGTTCTCATGCAACATGGGAAAGTCATAGCCTATGCCTCAAGACAACTTAAAGAATATGAGAGGAATTATCCTACTCATGATCTAGAGTTGGCAGCTATTGTCTTCGCACTTAAAATTTGGAGGCATTACTTGTATGAGGAAAAAGTGGAGATCTTTACGGATCATAAAAGCCTCAAATATTTCTTCACTCAAAAGGAACTCAACATGCGACAATGACGTTGGCTTGAACTGTTGAAAGATTATGATCATACCATCCAATACCATCTTGGAAAAACGAACGTGGTAGATGACGCATTGAGTAGAAGATCATATGCAAGTACGAGTGCGATATTGTCAACGCAAAGGTCCATTTTGCGTGACTTGCAAAGGATGGAGATAGAGTTAAAGACTCCAGGGACCCGTGTGATGATGGAGAATATACCAGTAGAACCGACTTTAATTGATAAAGTTAAAACTGCTCAAGTTACAGACCTAGAGCTGATGCGTATGAGGAAGAAAGTGTAAGAAGGTGCTATGCCATAAGCAAGAATCGATGAAGAAGGAATACTTCGAGTCAACTCCAGACTTTGTGTTCCTAACGACCCTGATTTAAAGTATAAAATCATGATGGAGGCACACAACACACCGTTTGCAATCCATCCTGGGAGTACCAAAATGTATCATGATCTTGACATACATTTTGGTGGGGAAATATGAAGAGAGAGAGATATTTGTTTATCTCAAGGTGTCTAACGTGTCAACGAGTCAAGGCGGAGCATCAAGTACCAAAAGGTCCATTCCAACCACTTGAAATTCCAGAATGGAAGTGGGAGCACATTACCATGGATTTCGTTATTGGTCTTCCCAAGGTTTCTCAAGGCATAGATGCAATTTGGGTCATTGTTGATAGATTGACCAAGTCTGCTCACTTCTTACCTATACTAGAAACTTATACACTTGAGCGTCTTGCTCGTATGTACATAAACGAGGTTGTAAGATTGCATGGTATGCCAGTATCCATAGTTTCTGATCAAGACCAAAGATTCACTTCACGATTTTGGGTTAGTTTGTAGAAAGCTATGGGCACAGATTTACGATTTAGCTCGGCATATCATCCTCAGACGGACGGAAAGTCGGAGAGGACTATTCAAACTCTTGAAGATTTATTAAGACTCTGTGTCCTTGACTTCAAGGGAAGTTGGGATAAGTTCTTACCATTGGTGGAGTTTTCCTACAACAACAGTTATCAAGCAAGTATTGGCATGGCTCCATTTGAGGCGTTATATGGAAGAAAGTGTAGTTCTCTAGTATGCTGGGATGAGGTGGGTGAAGCAACGTTGTTGGGACCAGAGTTGGTACGTATGACTACGGAAAAGATTCAAAAGATCTGACAACGTATAAAAACCTCACAAGATCGACAAAAGAGTTATGCTGATCTTCATCGAAAGGACGCGGAATTCGATATAGGAGATCATGTGTTGTTACATGTTGCTCCATGGAAGGGAGTTACAAGATTTGGAAAGAGAGGAAAACTCAATCCTCGATTCATCGGCCCATTTTTAATCCTCGATCGAGTAGGAACTGTGGCCTATAGACTCGGCCAAGTATGTCTCGTGTTCATAACGTTTTTCACATATCCATGTTACGTAAATATATGGAAGACCCGAACCACATTATTGAGTTAGAACCGGACAAAATAGCGGAAGATTTGACGTATGAAGAGGTTCCTGTTCAAATCTTGGATAAAAAGGAACATATTCTACACTCCAAGGTTATACCTCAAGTCAAAGTTTTGTGGAGAAACCACGATGTTGAGGAAATGACTTGGGAGTTAGAATTTGAAATGAAATCAAGGTATCCTTACCTCTTCGACATACCAGGTAAGTACCCTAATTTCGAGGGCGAAATTTCATAAGAAGGGGAGGTTGTAAGACACCAATTTTTTTTAATAAAAATGATTTTTCTATAAATATCATTTTTGAATATTATGGAATGAATTTGATATAATATTATAGTTGTGGGTAATCTTTATAAATTTTGCAAAGTACGCAAGTTGTTATATAATATTCGATGGTCGGGGAATATTCATTTTAGCAGGGAATATTCGTATAACGGCACAATCATTGGTGGACCCCACAACGAAATTATTGTCGGATTGAGAAAATGACAAAAATACTTTATGAAAATAACGGTGGAAGTTTTACCGTTAACTATTAAAACACCCGGTGTTAAAAGTACAGTAATACGCATGGTTACATATTAGCACACGATATTGATTATTGATGTTTACGTGAGAAGTCACTCAGTTTTGTTCAATTATTGCTATAGTAATTGCTGCATAGTATCTCACGTTATTTGATTCAATTTTTTTCAATATTTTATATAATCAATAATTGAGATGATAAAGTTATTAATATTATTATTTGATATATTAACGATGTCTAGAAGTTCTGTCAAGGAGAGGTTTGGTCACCTAATTGCGCGCCAATGGGGAAAAATCCTTATTGGAAAGCCCCCTCTTTCTTAGGAATGACCTGGTCGAGTAAGAGTGTGAATTATAATAATGATGATGAGTTTTGTTTTATTAGTATTATTAATGTAATAAAATAGAAAAGCTTTTTATATAAAACAGAATACTTTTATAAAGTTATTCGTTTTATTAGACTATAAATAGAATATATAATATTCTATTATACATAGTGTTTTGCATAGTAAAATCTTTTTATATAAAACAGAATACTTTTATAAAGTTATTTGTTTTATTAGACAATAATTAGAATATATTATATTTTACTATGCATTGTGTTGTATAGTGTCTGCATAGTGTTTTGCATAAAGTAAAATCTTTTATATAAAAAGCAGAATACTTTTATAAAGTTATTTGTTTTATTAGATTTTAAAAATATATATATATATATATATATATATATATATTTAGAATATATTATATTTTATTGCATAGTGCAGCATAGTATCCTTTCTATTTTCCTATAAATAGGATGCTTAGTTAGAATTGAAAACCACACCAGAAGTTCAGAGAATTCTTCTATAATCTTTAGTGTATTTCTTTAGAGTTTTAAGAAGCTTTGACCGTAGTGCAAGTTTTTTTTCAAAAATATCCTCGCCCTACCAGTCGGAATACTCTTCTTTTACGGTAAGGGATATTATTTGTTGTACTCGTAAGGGGTATTCTTTCTTTCTTATTCGTGAAGAGGACTTCTGTTATTCCATTCTTTATTATTTTGTTGGAATAACCTGTATACGCGGAATACCCTATACTTGGTAAAATTCTTCTGTTATTCCATTCTTTATTATTATGTTGGAATAACTTTGTCTATGCAAGAAATCTTGCATACGGTGAAATTCTTATGTTATTCCATTTTTATTATTACATTTGGAACATCCTGCCATGCATTTACGCATGACACTGGTTCCGATTGTTTATTATTATGTTGGAATATCACATGCATGCGTTTATGCATGACCTGGTTCCATTATTTATTATTCTGTTAGAATATCCTGTCTATGCGTTTACGCATGACCTAGTTCCGTTATTTTATATTCTATTGGAATAACCTGTCTGTGCGGTCTATTGCATGCCTGGTGAATTCTTTTGTTATTCCATTCTCTATTATATTCAGTTGGTTAAAGTTTTGACTTCTATACTCCATGAAATTAGTGGAATATCCTTGAAATTTGCGCTTCATGCAATATCTTTTCATGGAAATATTCTTCTAAGCATTCTTGAGCGTTACTCTACAAAGAAGTATCATGTTGACAATTTGGACGTTATTAGTTCCTGGATAAATTAATTCTTGAACTTGTTTTATTGAATTCTTATATCATTGTCATCATCCTCATGTTTATATTATATTGAAAGTCATCTGTGGCCTTTAGTGCATAGATGGATTTGGTATGATTATGACCAGAGATTATTGATTGTAATCATGGTAGTAATGTTACAAATGATGTGGAAAAAGTCCTCATTGGCCCGTAGTACATTGATGGACAGTTGTTGGCATGATCATGACCATTGATGAATACACGAATATCCTTGGCCCGTAGTGCATGGATAATTTATGGTCGTGATACTAATGAATATCCTTGGGCGTAGTGCAGGGATGATGTGAATTATTTATTATGCTGAGTCTCAGCAATAAAAGTAATGAAAAACCTTTTAAATCATAGAAGATAGTAGATTTTATTCTCTACTTGACTCTTCTAATGGATTGCTTGTTATGCTGCAGTTAAACTTGATATTTGTTATATTTTATCAGTTTAACACTGTTGAAGGCTTATGATAATTTATTCTGCATTATCTTAGGCATAATATTTCTTATTGGGCTAGTTGAGCTCACCCTTTTGCTTTCATTGTTCTCTTCAGGAAATGAGAACGTAGCAGGGACTAGTCGGGGAACGGAGTGACGGTCCAGATTGTAACGACCCCAAAATTCATACAATTTAATTCTCGACTTTGGTCGTTAATAATACATTCAACATCTAATTTTACATCATTAAACGATAATACAACCATTGAAATTTGCGGAATAATTAAAATTTTCTATTACAAACTATCCTCGTTCCCAAAACCTTCAACCTTTAAATCTAAATATCTCAGAATCATTTTAATACTACAATAGTTTACATTCAACATTAATACATTATTCGAAACCTTAAACATGGTTCAAATAATAATAACACAACCAAAGTATATAAATCTTCAAGTATCACATTAGATTCATGTCTTTCAAGTAACACATAACTTTACCTTGAATCTTGAACTTGCAAAAGTGGTTATTTACAAGGTTGAGCTCGACAGCCCAGCAAATTTAACAGTCTATCATGTTTCACATAGCACACAATTCATGCATTATACATTTTTAATTTATCGAGTTACATTATACAACATGCATGTGCTATCACATATCACATACAAATTGAGTTCTATAACCCAATTAACTTGGTCATATTTTGACTTTAACAATTCATAAAACATGGTATATAACTCACCACATAATCACATTTAATCCACAAACATAATAGAACTGAAAAACTTGCCTTGATTGGAGATTACCACAAAAGTTAACCTAGATTTCTCCACAATTCCTACAGAATTATATTTACATGTACACATATATTAGATAATTAAATATGTTACAAAACATGCATGTATATTCATCAATAATAATTATTAGTTTTATACAAACTAATATTATTTATTCTTACTCAAAATGAATATTAGATTATTTAGAAACTTAATTCGTTTTAACCTTTTTACACCAAATAAAGGTCTCTCACATTTTAGTATGTAAATATTTTACACTTTGAAGCTTCAATCATTTATATTCCACTTTAGGAATATCTTATGCCTTTACTCATTAATTCGAGAAACAACTAATATAGTAAAATTCAATTTACTATATTATTCTTTTAATATAAATAATTTTTATATTATTATTTTGCCCACTCATGAGTCAACTCGGACCATTGTCTAATTTATAAACATTCTATCCCGTTAACACACTTACTGCATTTTTTGTTTTACAAATATTCACATTTTTATTATATATATTTATATAATAAGTATATATAAATCTTGGCTCAAAAACTCCATTTTGATCCCCACAAATCTTCATTGCATCACTTTTATGATTATTACAACTTTTTAATGGTTCCATGCTTTTCGTTTCGTTATAAAACCATTTTTCATGTCAATCCCGACTTACATTCGCTTAAATATGCAATTTCATATTTATATAATATTTTATTGCATTATTTATGTCAGAAAGGAAGTTTCATGACGTAAAATATCATATCTGATCAAATCACTTCTCTTGGAACTTTATTAGATATAATATTGTCTTCAATTTAGTCCAAACACACTTTGGAACGATGAATGTCAAAACAGCCCATCATGACTACATTCGGCGTCGCACAAATTGTAGTTCTGACACGCATGTTCGCCTATTTTTAATTCTTAACCCATTAATCAAATTTTGGCGAACTTCTAGTATGTTATAGACCTTATGACATAGTACATTTAATAATTTTCTAAACGCGAAAAAAAGCTACGAACATTGATCAAAATAGCGCTCAAAAAGTCCATAAGCATTGCGCTGCTGACCTGCGGCAGCAAGCATGTGGTGCACCCGGTACAATGTTGTTCTTTCTTGCATAACGAATGAGCAACTTTGCGATTTTCTCACGCCTTGCTCGCTTATCAGAAAATTCCCAAATTTCAGTATGTTTTTCGTATCATATGAGACTATTTTTAAAAAATATGAAACCCCCATTTCGGGTTCATTAGGCAGCCCAAATAGAGTGACAAAAGTGTACGTTCATAACAGTTTTTTTTTCACTTTCATTTCGGTTTTATCCCCTCTCGCTAAAACAGTCATAACTTTTTCGTTTCAAAACATTTTTGAGCAATTCTTGAGCCCACGCGAAGCTAAGTTCCGAGGCTACAACTTTCATTCTTTGACCATTTCCAAATTCAAAACACAGAATTCCAGAAAAATTCGTGCGAGGGGCTACTCGAATTTGTTAGGCATTTAACGCGCCCTTTGCTTTGAGCAGGCATAACTTCGTTGCTCGAAGTCGAAATTAGTCATTTGAGTCTATGGAAATCTTATTCATTGTACTATAATACCCCAAAAGCCCAGAATTTTTTGGAAGCCTATACTGTCCCCGAATTTATGTTTTAGGGTCAGCAGTCACACAATCTCTCGGACTTTTTGTTTTGTCTCAAAAATGCTTCCTCTCTTGATTTTCTTCGCTCATATCTTTTAATTAGTTATATATAATATGTATGAATCAAAATTAAGTCTTATCGTTGCCTAACTATGGGTTTTTAGGTAAAATTGCTCTTTTAGTAATTTAATCGAACATAATGAGTGCGTCAAAATTGTGGGTTGATTTTATAGCCATTTAGTTCGGTATTCACCCATGTTTTCCTCCTTATAACTCCACACCACATACTAGCTCCATATCTCTAATTTCATCACTCTTAGGATGTTTCACAACTCATAAAACTCAAAATAACATCTAACAAGATATGATGAGTTTAAGAGCTAAAATGGAAGGTTAGGGTTTTAAGAGCTTACTTCTTGGATTTCTTTCCTCTAAGATGTTTGATCATGTGCTAAGACCTGCTAGAATCTGATTTCCTTTCTCCTTGAACACTCTCGTAGCTTAAATCAAGTAAAATCACTCCACCCATTTCTCTCTCTCTAGAAAATATGAATGTTTCAGTGGAGAGGATGAAGTAGGATGATTATGGAGGTTTATAGGAGTTTGTTTTGTTGTTTGCTTGCTTCAATCTTGCTCAAGCCATATGAATCTCTCTTCTCTTGCTCCCTCTTCACTCTCTCTGTTTTTGTTTTGCAATATGGGAAGGAAGAAGTTTGTTGAGGAGAATGAAAAGGAACGGATGGAAGAGAGCAGGAGAATAGCCATAACACACCAATTAAAAGCATCAGTTACAAAATATATAACGTATCAGTTACAAATGTTTATTTTATATTTTATTTATTTTATTAATAAATCAAAATTTAAAATACAAAAGTCATAAAACTCGTTTGGTAAAACCGTTTTAAATTAAAGACTTAATATACTTAAGCCTTGTTAGGTAAAACTAAATTAAAATCACTTTAATTTATTTTAACAACCACTTATAATATAGTTATTTGTCACACTTCTATTTAATTAAGTTTTCATACTTAATTTAATTAATTCTAATAACAATTCATTGCATAATATAATAATTTATTTAATCATTATAAACTCTCTAACTTAATTATTAAATTAAATTAGATTACTATTTCAAAATAATTACTTTCCTTAACTCATTAATTATTTATTAAACAAATAAATAATCAAATCACATCAAATCAATTAAACAAATACTTATTCAACGATAAACACATCCATTAAATATTTATATAATTCAATAAATATTTAAATATTTAATTAAAATCTGGATTGTTACACAAATGATAGCATTAGTAGTCCTCACTATTCTATGAAATAGTGTGATAATAAATGTAATGAGGGCTTATTTTGAGTTTGAATACTGTCTAGAAGATAATATTTGTATTGAAACTCACAGCTCATGTTGTATATTTAAGGTTGTATTTGTATTCTGTACCATGTATTTGGAGACTCAGAATAGGTGATGTATACCTATTTTGGGGGCGTCACATGAAGGGACCAAGCAGAAGTAGAAAGCTAAACAAAGATAAGTAATCCTATGTCTGGAAAATGAAGCAAATGTTGGTACATTAGCCATAGTAACTTATTGTTGGGTTTTGTGAAGATCAAAGTAGCAATCAAATTGCAAAAATAGCGAAAGCATAATAAAATCAGATTTTAAAATTTTTCACAAACCAATTATCCGGATCATCCTTTATGCATATTATTAATTAAAACGAAGAACAAGAAGTTATGTAATCATACATTTGTAGATACGAGCTTCCACATGTACGAGTTCAACTCCTACTTCTCCGCGATCTCCTTGAATCTCCAAGTAGATTCCTTTCTTTGATCAATGTAAACCACCCAAGTGTATGGCCTCTAGAGGTGATCCACCAAGGAAGAAGAATTTTCAAGAAGAAGGGTGTATTGGCTCAAACCCTAGTTTTTCCTATCTCTATAGAAAAAGGGGGCGTACTCTCCAACTATTAGAATTACGTATATTTGATATCTGATATAAGACTCCTCTTATAAAGATATCAGGTAACCCTATTTTAATTAAAATAAAGTATTATTTATTTAATTAAACTCTTTTAATTAAATGGACTCCCTAATCTTATTAGGGATAATTAATTAAACTACTTTAACTAATTTTTCCTCTAATCCTATTAGGAATAAATGAGAGTACTTATATTAAATTAATTCCTAAACTCTTTTAGAAATTAAAATAATAATAATTGTAATAATATTAATAAGACTCCTCTTATTAATTTATATTTAATATTTCTAAAATATTAAATAATAAATATTAAGTTATTTAATTTATTCTATCACCATAGATTAAATTAAATATACTTAACTATATTATTACGATTATGCCATTAACTTCTTAAATAATTATTCTTCCTTTTATGGTGTGACCCTTTAGGTTCTCCATATTAAGCAGAGTTGTAAATAAATCAATTAGAACAATTCTAATCTTATTTAAATAAATAAATTAAACAATTAATTTATTTAAATAAATAATATTTATTCTATAATAGGGATAAGCCTCCCTAGCGATCAACGACTTTCGGATAATATAGATTTTAACATTAATCATAAAAGAACCTTTGAGTAAATAATTCTTAGTACAATTCAATCCTTCCACCATCTGATGTCCCAATTAAATATAAGACATAGAATTCTTGTCAAGTCTTATTTTATTTAATTATATGTATTTCGATTCCCAAATGCACAACTCTAATGAATGCAAATTAGAAACTACTTTCTAATTTCATTCCACTTTAACCAAGATTCTGGGTTGTCATTTATCGAATCACATAGGACATTCTCTTATTTTACTAGAAGTGGTAGATTCTTTATTGATCATTCATTATCTCCATATATAACTTATTACACCCAAGCATACCCTTTGATATACTCTAAGAGTCTTAAGGAATAAGTCAAAGTGTAATTCATGATATATAAGATACTATGATGATCTCAAGTCCAAGGATCACTTGTACTACTTTCACTACAGGAATTTCTATTGACAGGCAAGTAAAACTCTATTAGAAATTCCTTAGCGAGTCACGTTCAGTGAACTTATTCTCTAATAAGCACCTAATACTTGCTTTAGTGTCTCCACACAGATGATCATGAGATCAATCATTCTTATCCAATGAGCAAGCAACATATGTATCAATCTATCCGGATTTACTAATCCCCTTTTTAGTAATCCATCGATTGAGAACATTTTAGCTTTAAGCTATCTAAGAATTTAGATCTCATTAGCATGATCTCATCATGATTCTAAAAGCATTGCTTAAAACTATGGGTTTATCACATATTATTAAAACAGCACCATGTTGATAATAAATGCCTTACATAAATAATTCTTTTATTAATAAATAAATAAGATTGATTACAAAGTATATGCTTTATCATCATACATGATTGGCTTGTATGCATACTACTTTCAATCTCCCACTTGAACTAAAGCCGATCGTGGTGGTATCTCATACCCATCTTCTCTAAGTGACGATCAAAAGCTTCTTTGTTGTGTTAGCGCTTTAGTAAATGGATCTGCGATATTGTCTTGAGAGTCCACTGCGCTCGGTGACATCTCTCTTTCAATGATCTCTCGATCAAATGAAACCGCCATAACACGTGTTTGGATTTACGATGAGACACTGGGTTCCTTAGCTTTGAGCAATGACTCTCGGTGTTGTCCGCAGAATAAAATCTTGAGTCTGTAATGCTAGGAACTACACAAGTTTGATAATGAACTTCTTCACCCAAGTAGCTTCCTTTGCGACTTCACTTGCGACTATCTTACTCTGCCTCATCCTTTGAATCAACAATTGTTTTCTTTGTTTGGAACTCTTCAACTCAACATGTGCCCCTTAGTTTAAGGTAAACACATACCCCAAAATAGATTCTTGTCATCTTGGTCCGTTTGAAAACTTGAGTCTGTGAAGCCCTCTAGTTTAATTCGGACCCAAGTGAGACAAGAAATACATCCTTAGTTCTTCTTAAGTACTTTAGGATATTTTTCACTTTGCCAAAGGTGCTCTTCTCCTGGATTCGTGATATTTGCTTGTTACACTAAGTGCATGGCGACATCCGGTCTAGTACATATTATCAGTACATGATAGATCCTATTCTTTGAAGCATAAGGAATCTTACTCATCTGATCTCTCTCTCAGTGTCTTTGGGGCCTGTTTCTTGGAGAGATGTATTCCATGGCTCATCGGAAGGAGACCTCTTTTGGAATGTTCCATGCTAAACTTCTTTAGCATCAAATCAATGTACGTTCCTTGGGATAAGCCAAGCATCCTTTTAGATAGAACTATTATACCACAACCGAATCGTAAATCTGGAATAATACCGAAGATACCTGGGAGGTATGGATTCATCATATATGATGATGATGAGGTACACATCATAGAAGATGATGATCCAGTTACATACGATGAGGTAAGAGTTGTAGACACTCAGATAATTGGATTAAAGCAAGCTTCTCAAATATGGAACATTTATTTTGATGAGACAATCAAAAGAGTTTGATTTTATCAAAAATAAGAATGAACCTAATGTGTACAAAAGGGTCAGTGGGAGCGTCGTGACATTCCTAGTATTATATGTTGATATACTACGGATAAGGAATGACATACCAATGCTACAATCAGTAAAGATAAAGTTGTCTAAACATTCCTCCATGAATGATTTGGGATGAGTATCGTAATTGGGGATACAAATCTATGTAGATAGATTTAAAAGGATGCTCAGCTTAACCCAAGGAACGTATATTCATTTGATTTTAAAGTCGTTTAACATGGCAAACTCCATGGGATGTCTCATGTTGATGAGCCTTGGAGTGTATCTCTCTTAATAGTCCCCATAAACTCCTAAAAAGAGAAATCACATGAGTAACTATCATGTATACAATGAAATATAAGAGACCTGATGTTGATCGGTCATATTATGGAGAAAATCACTGTCAGACAGTGAAAAACATCTTAAAGTACTTAACCAACACTATGGATGTGATTAAAATTTATGGTAGGTCTAAATTAAAACTGGAGGGCTTAACAGACTCTAGTTTTTTAGACAGACCAAGACGATAGAAAATCCCCTTTAAGGTAAAGAGTTACCTTGAACGATGGTGCAGTGAATCTGAAAGGTTCCAAACAGCAAAGAGTTGCTGGTTTAGTGACAAAGACAAAGTAAATAGCTGTAATTGAAGCTACAAGTTGATTTTTTGGATGAAAAGTTCATTACAAAACTTGGAATAGTTCCTAAGTCTCATCTTGGATCTAAACATATGTTGTGGCACTTTCATTTGATTATAGGAATCATTGAAAGAATGAAAATCACTATAGAGATAGTGGACTCTCAAGAACAACATTGCATATCCATTAACTAAAGCTTATCCAACAGCAGGATAATCGTCACTTAGAGAAGAAGGGTATGAGATACCATGGCGATTGACTTTAGTGCAAGTGGGAGATTGAAAGTAGTATGTACACAAGCCAATCATGTTTGATGATAAAGCATATACTTTTTAACAATCTTTTTCATTTATTAATAAAAAGTATTAATTTATTAAAGGCTTTTAATTATCTACATGATGTTGTTTTATAATATGTGATAAACCCATAGTTTTAAGCAACGCTTTTAGAATAATGATGATGATCATTCTAATGAGATCTAAATTCTTAGAAAGCTTAAAACTAAAATAGTTCCCAATCGTTGAATTACTAAATTGGGGATTAGTAAATCCGGATAGATTAGTACATATGTTGCTTGCTCATTGGATGAGGATGGTTGATCTCATGATCATTTGTGTGGAGACACTAAAGCAAGTATGTATGTGCTTATTAGAGAATAAGTTCACTGAACGTGACTCGCTAAGGAATACCTAAAGGAGTTTTACTTGCCTGCCAATAGAAATTCCTGTAGTGATAGTAGTACAAGTGATCCTTGGACTTGAGATCATCATAGTATCTTGTGTATGATAAGTTATACTTTGACTTATTCCTTAAGACCCTTAGGGTATATTAAAGGGTATGCTTGATTATAATAAGTTGTACATAGAGATAATGTATGATCAATAAAGAATCTACCACTTCTAGTAAAAGAAGAGAAATGTCCTATGTGATTCGATAAATGACAACCCAGTAGTCCTTGGCCAAGGCAGAATAAAATTATGAAGGAGTTTCTAATTTACATTATTTGGTGTTGTGCATTTAAGAGTCGAAATACATATAATTAAATAAAATAAGACTTGACAGTAATTTCATGTCTTATATTTAATTGGGACATTGTATGGTGGAATGATTAAATTGACGGTAACTATTTACTCAAAGGTTCTTTTATGATTAATGTTGAAATCTATATTATCAGGAAAGTCGTTAATCGCTAGGGAGGCTTATCCCTATTGTAGAATAAATATTATTTATTTTAATAAATTAATTATTTAATTTATTTATTTAAATAAGATTAGAATTGTTCTAATTGATTTATTCACAACTGGTTTAATATGAAGAACCTAAAGGGTCACACCATAAAAGGAAGAATATTTATTTAAGAAGTTAATGACATAATCGTAATAATATGTTAAGTGTATTTAATTTAATCTATGGTGATAGAATAAATTAAATAGCTTAATATTTATTATTTAATATTTTAGAAATATTAAATATAAATTAGTAAGAGGGTCTTATTAATATTATTACAATTATTATTATTTTAATTTCTAAAAGAGTTTAGGAATTAATTTAATATAAGTACTCTCATTTATTCCTAATAGGATTAGGAGGGAAAATTAGTTAAATGAGTTTAATTATTTATCCCTAATAAGATTAGGGAGCCCATTTAATTAAAAGACTTTAATTAAATAAATAATACCTTATTTTTAATTAAATAGCGTTACCTGATATCTTTATAAGGTGAGTCTTATATCATATATCGATATACGCAATTCCAATAGTTGAAGAGTACGTTCTTTTTCTATGAGAGATAGAAAACTAGGGTTTTGCCAAACACCCATCTTCATGAATCTTTCTTCTTCCTTGGTGGATCACCTTTAGAGCCCAAACACTTGGGTGGCTAACATTGATCAAAGGAAGGAACCAAACCCAGTGGATTCAAGTTGAACGCGAAAAAGATTGGAAGTGAACTTGTACCTAAGGAAGCTCGAATCTTCAAGGGTATGATTCTTGTTCTTTCTTTTTCGTTTAATTAATAATTGTGCATAAAGGATGATCCGGGTATATGGTTTGTAAAATTTTAAAACTATGATTTTTCAACGTTTTCGTTTATTTTGTGCAATTTGATTGCGTTCATGAATATTACAAACCTAACACTAATAACATAAGACTTATGTTACAAAACTCTTATATGCATGACCAATATCACATTAAGCAATCTTAGTTGCATAACCTCAATTTTTCATCATTCGTTAAGCAACACAATGGTTAGGCTATTCATTATATACTATTATTACTTTACTATGACATATAACAAATTTCTAATGTCACATTTAAATAATTTAAAGTTATTTTATTAGTAAAATCAATTAAACTTTAATAATAAAATGCACATCAATTATAAAATTATCTATCAAATTATAACGCTTAATTAAATTAAAGTCATAACAACTTGACATCAAATATTTATTATTCAATAAATAAATCAACTAAAATATTTATCTAACTCAAATAAATATTTTAATTAATTATAAAAATCACATTCGTTACACAAAGTATCCTTATACTCACAAGAAATACGCTAAATATTATAGAGAGAATTTTTTGATTCTGGTGTGAGTTTCATTGTTTAACTAAGCAACCTATTTATAAGAAGATGCCATCACACTAGGATTGTCAAAATTTATACGCACATTAGTTTTGCAGCACACACCTTTTGAAAACCAAGAGTTCTAAACCAAAATGAGAACTCCCACTTTATTTCACATGTTTTAAAACATTTAATAATTATTAAAAAGAAATACAAATTCACTTTGCTCTCTTCCTCCTTATTTTATTCTTATACCATAAATTTATTATAATAATATATATTACCATTTAAATTATAAAAATTATACTATTATATTATCAAATTATACTATTATAATGTAATATTATAATAATATATAAATATATTATCGGAGAAGATAGTTATGGTATCATAAAAAAAAATAATAACTTTCGACAATTGTCTCATTCTAAAATTCCTCCATTTATATCAAAATTTTAAAGAAATATTTATTTACCATATTCATCAATTATTTACAATTCTTCAATAGTTATTTCTAATTAATATTATAGATTCACAATACTGATAACCAGATCGTTCTCAGGAAAGAGGGGGGCTTTCCTATAAGAATTTCTTCTTATTGGCACGCAATTAAATAACCTAACACCTTTTCTCGACAAAACTTTCTGGACATTATAAATAATGCTATCCAATAATATAATTTCAATAATATGAGTTATTGTGTCGTGACAATTATTGAATCAATAATGCAAAATACTATTCGATTATCATTGTAGCAATTATTGTACCAATAATATGAAAGACTGTGCAATTTTTACTGTATCAATTATTGAGTGACTACTTACGTAAGAATCAATAATCATAGATACTTTGCAATACCGTGTGCCACTATGCAACCACGCATATTACTGTACTTTTATCACCGGGTATTTCAACAGTTTTAACGATAGAAGTTTTTTCGTTATTTTTATAAAAAAGTTATTTTTGTCACTTTCTATATCCGACAATTATTTCGTTATGTGGTCCACCAATGATTGCGCTGTGACGCCCCCAAAATAGGTATACATCACCCATCTTGAGTCGCCAAATAGATTGTACAAAATTCAAATACAACTTAATAATACAACTGTCGTGTAAAATACGACAAAACATAAACTGAGAGTTTATATACGAATATTGTCTTCTAGACAGCATTAAACTCAAATGGAGTTCTCAATACATTTATTATCACACTATTTCATAGAATAGTGAGGACTACTAATGCTATCATCTAGGCCAAGTCACTCAGGTTAAAGTCGACTAGTCCCCATTACGTTCTCATTTCTGAAGAGAACAATGAAAGCAAAAGGTTAAGCTCAACTAGCCTAGTAAGAAATATTATGACTAAGATAATGCGAGAATAATTTATCGTTAGTCTTCAGCGATTGTTAAAGCGATAAAATATAACAAACATCAAGTTTAAGCTGCGGTTGGAACAAGCAAGTCATTAGAAGAGTCAAGTAGAGTAAAAATCTACTATCTTATGATTTAAAAGGTTTTTCATCACTTTTATCATTTGAGACTCGACAATAAATAATCCACATCATCGAATCACCCCTGCACTACGGCCAATGATATTCTTTAGTATCACGACCACAAATTATCCATACACTACGAGCCAAGGATATTCGTGTATTCATCAATGGTCATGATCATGCCAACAACTGTCCATCAATGCACTACGGGCCAATGAGGACTTTTACCACATCATTTGTAACATTACGGTCATGATTATACCGAATAATCCCTGATCATAATCGTACAATGTCCATCTATGCACTACAGGCCACGGATGACTTTCAACATAATATAAACATGAGGATGATGACAATGATATAATAATTCAATAAAAAAAGTTCAAGGATAAATTTTTAAAGATTTATAATTTAATTTGTCCAGAATTCAATATTGTCCACATTGTCAACATAATACTGCTTTGTGGAGTAAAATTCAAGAATGATAATGTATCAAAAATGATTTGGACCGAAAAGAAATCAATTTTTGTTATGAATAGTACTCCGGATGAATAGTACCCGAGTGAATAATACCCTGTGAATAGTACTTCGGGAATAGTATTCCATGAATAGTACATTGTGAATAGTACTCATGAATAGTACTTTATAAATAGTACTTTGTGAATAGTACCCGTGAATGGTACTTTTATGAATAGTACCGTATAAATGGATAGTACTCATAGACAGTACTCTGGGATGAAAAACTTAAAATTTAACAGGAATGTGGAGAAAATATCCCTGTGAAGCGATACTAGATGAAGCGCAAATTTCAAGGATATTCTACTAATTTCACGGAATATAGAAGCACTACTTTAACCGAATGATGGTATAATCAGGAATACGAGTCGAAATAATATTACTCACATACTACAGAGTATGGAAGAAAATATTATTCCCTTACCTCAGAAGAAGACTGGATACTGGAATAGTGAAGTAGCAGACTTCTCTTCTACTTTCTCTCTAAAGTTTCTCTCTCTATAAATGCTCTTGTGAGTCCTTGTGAATTGGTGAGAATGAAGAAAGAATGAGCTTCTATTTATAGGAAAATATAGTTTCGATAATTGCATATTTTGGGGCTCGAAATATTACAGTATAATACCTTCATCTTTTCCTTCATTTTTAATTTAGTCCTGCAAGTATTATCAAACTTGCACCACTTCCCCTAATAGTACATCTTGTGAATCAATAGTAGAATAATGTGAATCAATAGTACAATCATGTAAAAAATAATTACAGTATAGTACCTTCATCTATACCTCCATTTTTAATTTAGTCATGCAAGTATTATCAATCTTGCACCACCTCCCTTAATAGTACATGAATGTGAATCAATAGTACACAATGTGAACACATAGTTATAAGCATTTGAATTAATAGCAATTAATTGCTCATTTATCTGATTAATTACCCGATTGATCAATATAACCTCCAGACATCCATTATTATCGAAATATATGTCGATTTCTACTAACACTAATAACCCCAACATAATAGAGCTATCAATTTCATCTTTAATCAACACGAACTTATTCATCATTAATATTATAACTCACAATATTTAACACCGGTAGTTTCGAGGAAGAGGGGGCTTTTCGATAAGGATTTCTCCTTATTGGTAGCATGATTAGGTGACCAAACCTCTCATTAATGAACTTCTAGTCATTGTCAATATTGTAAATAATAATATGAATAACTTTGTCGTCTCAATTATTGATTTAATAATATAAAATATTATCACGGATGATCTTGTGACAACAATTGAATCGATAATATGAAGATATTATTCTTTGTAGCAATAATTGAGTATAATTAAAGTGACTTCTCACATAAGCATCAATAATCAATCCGTGTGTCTACTATGCAACCACGCGTATTACTTTACTTTTACCATAGGGTAGTTCAACAATTTAACGGTAAAACTTTTCGCGATTATTTTTATAAAAGATAATTACATGCGTTTTTTCTAACTACGACAATA
This sequence comes from Panax ginseng, assembly GCA_020205605.1. Taxonomy (NCBI): domain Eukaryota; kingdom Viridiplantae; phylum Streptophyta; class Magnoliopsida; order Apiales; family Araliaceae; genus Panax; species Panax ginseng. The sequence goes on along the minus strand of CM035146.1, from coordinate 69,155,320 downwards.
CTTTCGTTATTAGGGTACACCAATGATTGTCTTGGTCATACACGGATATTCCCTGTTAAAAAGAATATTCCCCGACCAATCGAATATTATATAACCACTTGCTTACTTTGAAAAATTTGTAAATAATACCCACAACAATAACATTATATCAAATCCACACAATAATATTTAAAAATATATTTTGAGAAAACAAATTAATCTTTATTCATAAAAGTTGGGGTCTTACAACCTCCCCTTCTTATGAAATTTCGTCCTCAAAATTAGGGTGCGTACCTGATATGTCGAAGAGGTGAGGATACCTTGACTTCATTTCTGATTCTAACTCCAAGGTCATTTCCTCAACAACGTGGTCTCTCCACAAAGCTTTGACTTGAGGTATAACCTTGGAGCGTAGAATATAATCCTTCTTTTCCAAGATTTTAACAGGTACCTCCTCATACGTTAAATCTTCTGCTATCTAGTCCGGTTCTAATTCAATAATATGGTTCGGGTCTTTCACATATTTATGTAACATAGATATGTGAAAAACGTTATGAACACGAGACATACTTGGCGGGTAAAAGCGAGTCTATAGGCCACGATTCCTACTCGATCGAGGATTAAAATGGGCCAATGAATCGAGGATTGAGCTTTCCTCTCTTTCCAAATCTCGTAACTCCTTTCCATGGAGCAACACGTAACAACACATGATCTCAATATTGAATTCCATGTCCTTTCGATGAAGATCGGCATAACTCTTTTTATCGATCTTGTGAGGTTTTTTATCGTTGTCGGATCGTTTGAATATTTTTCGTGAGTCATACGTACCAACTCCGGTCCCAACAACGTTGCTTCACCCATCTCATCCCGGCATATATTGGAAGCGACACTTTCTTCCATACAATGCCTCAAATGGAGCCATGCAATACTTGCTTGATAACTCATTATTGTAGGAAAACTCCACCAATGGTAAGAACTTGTCCCAACTTCCTTTGAAGTCAAGGACACATAGTCTTAATAAATCTTCAAGAGTTTGAATAGTCCTCTCCGATTGTCCGTCCGTTTGAGGATGATATGCCGAACTAAATCGTAAATCCGTGCCCATAGCTTTTTGCAAACTAACCCAAAATCGTGAAGTGAATCTTAGGTCTCGATCAAAAACTATGGATACTGGCATACCATGCAATCTTACAATCTTGTTTATGTACATACGAGCAAGACGTTCAAATGTATAAGTTTCTCGTATCGATAGGAAATGAGCAAACTTGGTCAATCTATCAACAATGACCCAAATCGCATCTATACCTTGAGAAACCTTAGGAAAACCAGTAACGAAATCCATGGTAATGTGCTCCCACTTCCATTATGGAATTTCAAGTAGTTGCAATGGACCTTTTGGCACTTGATGCTCCGCCTTGACTCGTTGATAAGTTATACACCTTGAGATAAACCCCGCTATCTCTCTCTTTATATTGCTCCACCAAAATGTATGTCGAAGATCACGATACATTTTGGTACTCCCAAGATGGATTGCAAACGGTGTGTTGTGCGCCTCCATCATGATTTTATACTTCAAGTCAGAATCATTAGGAACACAAAGTCTGGAGTTGACTCGAAGTATTCATTCTTCATCGATTCTTGCTTTCGGAATAACACCTTCTTGCACTTTCTTTCTCATACGCATGACTCTCAGTGCAGCAACGAAGCGGCTTTTAACATTATCGATTAAAGTTGGTTCTACTCGTATATTTGCCATCATCACATGGGTCCCTGGAGTCTTTAACTCTATCTGCATCCTTTGTAAGTCATACAAAATGGGCCTTTGTGTCGACAATATTGCACTCGTTCCCGCATATGATCTTCTACTCAATCCGTCAGTTACTACGTTGGCTTTTCCAGGATGGTATTGAATGGTATGATCGTAATCTTTCAATAGCTCAAGCCATCATCGTTGCCGCATGTTGAGTTCCTTTTGAGTTAAGAAATATTTGAGGCTTTTATGATCCGTATAGATCTCCACCTTCTCTCCATACAGGTAATGCCTCCAAATCTTAAGCGTTAAAAACGCAATGATGCCGACTCTAGATCATGAGTAGGATAATTCCTCTCATATTCTTTGAGTTGTCGTGAGGCATAGGCTATAACTTTCCCATGTTGCATGAGAACACACCCTAAACCTTTGCCTGAAGCATCGCTGTATATGACAAATCACTCCGAACCAGCTGTATTGTCAAAACAGGTGCTGAAATGAGCCTCCTCTTGAGTTCTTGAAAACTCTTCTCACATTCCTCGCTCCAAACGAATTTTGTATCTTTTCGAGTCAGCTAAGTTAATGGAGTAGCGATTCGAGAAAATCCTTTCACGAACCTCCGATAATAACCAGCTAATTTGAGAAAGCTACGTATTTCGGTTACTGACTTAGGTTGCTCCCAGCTTTGAATTTCTTCAATCTTTTCCGGGTCAATAGATATTCCGTGATTTGATATAACGTGCCCAAGGAATGATACTTCCTCAAGCCAGAACTCGCATTTCTTTAACTTGGCATATAACTTGTTTTCACGAAGCTTTTGAAGTATTAGCCTCAAGTGTTGCTCATGATCTTCACGGCTTTTGGAGTAAATGAGGATGTCATCAATAAAGACGACCACAAAGTGATCCAAATATTTGTTGAATACTCGGTTCATCATATCCATGAAGGCAGCAGGAGCATTAGTCAATCCAAAAGATATGACTAGGAATTCGTAATGCCCGTACCTAGTTCTGAATGTAGTCTTTGGAATGTCATCAGTTTTAATCTTCAACTGATGATATCAGGAACGAAGATCGATCTTTGAAAAGAATTTGGCGCCTTGCAACTGGTCAAACAGGTCATCAATGTGAGGCAACGGATATCTATTTTTGACAGTGACATGGTTCAACTCCTGATAATCAATACAAAAGTCGCATACTCCCATCTTTCTTTTTTCACTAACGAGCAGGAGCACCCCGAGGAGGCGTCTTGGGGCCGAATGAAACCAATGTCTAATGTGACGCCCCCAAAATCGGTATACATCACCTATCCTGAGTCGCCAAAAACATGGTACATAATACAAATACAATCTTAAATATACAACATAAGTTGTGAGTTTTAATACAAATATTGTCTTCAGAGCGATTATTCAAACTCAAAATAAGTCCTCAATACATTTATTATCACACTATTTCATAGAATAGTGAGGACTACTAATGCTATCATCCGGATTTGTCACTCGTACCCCGACTAGTCCTCGCTTATGTTCTCATTTCACGAAGAGAACAATGAAAGTAAAAGGGTGAGCTCAACTAGCCCAAGAAGAAATATTATGACTAAGATAATGCGAATAAATTATCGTTAGCCTTCAACGATATTAAAGCGATACAATATAACAAACATCAAGTTTAGCTGCGTTGGAACAAGCAATCCATTAGAAGAGTCAAGTAGATAATAAAATCTACTATCTTCTATGATTTAAAAGGTTTTTCAATACTTTTATCATTTGAGACTCGACAATAAATAATCCACATCATCCACACTTTACTACGATGATATTCATTAGTATCACGACCACAAATTATCCATGCACTACGGCCAAGGATATTCGTGTTTTCATCGATGGTTATGATCATGCCAACAAGCGCCCATCAATGCACTACGAGCCAATGAGGACTTTTACCACATCATTTGTAACATTACGGTCGTGATTATACCGAATGATCCCTGGTCATAATCATACAAAGTCCATCTATGCACTATATGCCACAGATGACTTTCAATAGAATATAAACATGAGGATGATGACAATGATATAAGAATTCAATAAAATAAGTTCAAGAATTAATTTATCTAGGAACTAATAACATCTAAATTGTCAACATGATACTTATTTGTAAAGTAAAATTCAAGAATGCTCAGAAGAATATTTCCATGAAAAGATACTGGATGAAGCGCAAATAACAAGGATATTCCACTATTTTTATGGAGTATAGAAGTAAAACTTTAACCAACTGAGTATAATAAAAAATGGAATAACAAAATAATTCATTAGGCATGCGATAGACCGCACAGACAGGTTATTCCAACAGAATAATAAATAACAGAACCAGGTCATGCGTAAACGCACAGACAGGATATTCTAACAGAATAATAATTAACGGAACCAAGTCATGCGTAAAGCACAGACATGATGTTCCAACAGAATGATAAATAATGGAACCAGGTTATGCGTAAAGCACAGACAGGATGTTCCAACAGAATGATAAAGAATGGAATAATAGAAGAATTTCACCAAGTATAGGGTAGTAAAGCGTTACAGACAAGTTATTCCAATGAATAATAACGAATGGAATAATGAAGTTCTCTTCATGAATACAAAGAAATAATACCCCTTACTTTAGTAGGAGATTGAATCTGCAGTAGTGTAATTCTGAGAATACTCTTCTTCTTTCTCTTATTATTCTATACTTTCTCTCTCTATAGCTTGAATGAATTCGTGAAAAAATAATGAAGAACTAGACCTCTATTTATAGAAGATTTCTAGCTTAGCCCTTGTAATGTGAAAAGGCAAGTGGCTCAGCATTTGAGTGATGTGAAAAAAAAATGGTTTGGCGCTTTGTAATGTGAAACACCAAGTGGTTTGACGCCTGTAATGTGAAATGACAATTGGTTCAACGCCTGTAATGTGAAACAACAATTGGTTAGATGCCTGTAATGTGAAACGACAATTGGTTCGACGCCTGTAATGTGAAACGACAATTGGTTCGACGCCTATAATATGAAACGACAAGTGGTTTGACTTTGACTTTGACTCCGGAGAAATTAGACTTTGACTTATCTGTTGAAACTCCGTTGGGTGAAACCTTTATTACATCCACGGTTTATAAGTCTTGTTTGATTCAAATCGGCAACCACACGTTACCTGTCGATCTTATCTCTTTGAAAATACTTGCATTCGATGTGATTTTAGGGATTGATTGGTTAACCATTCATCATGCTAAAATTGACTATTTTCGTAAGGTTGTTAGCTTTCATGTTCCTAACCAACCTATTATGCGAATTCAAGCAACTAAACCATTAAAGTCAATTACTGTCATCTCAAGCCATAAAGCTATTCATTTATTGAAAAACGGATGTCAAGCTTTCTTAGCTCATGTCACGGATTTAAACAAAAATACGTCAGTCTTGAATGATATTTCTATTGTTAATAAATTTCCTGACGTATTCCCTGAAGACCTTCCTGGCCTACCCCCGGAGCGTGAAATCGAGTTTTTTATTGACCTTGAACCTAGTACAAAACCCATTTCCAAAGCCCTATATCGAATGGCTCCTATTGAACTTCAGGAGTTAAAAACCCAACTACAGGAATTGTTAGACATCAGTTTCATTCGACCTAGTAAGTCTCCTGGGGGTGCTGCTATTCTATTCATGAAGAAGAAAGATTGAAGTATACGACTTTGTATTGATTATCGGGAGTTAAATCATGTCACCATCAAGAATAGGTATCCGTTACCTCGCATTGATGACCTGTTCGACCAGTTGCAAGGAGCACAATTCTTTTAAAAGATTGATCTTCGTTCGGGATATCATCAGCTGAAGATTAAAACTGAGGATGTTCCGAAGACTGCCTTCAGAACTCGGTACGGGCATTATGAATTTTTAGTCATGTCTTTTGGATTGACTAATGCTCCTGCTACTTTCATGGATATGATGAATCGAGTATTCAAGGAATATTTGGATCAGTTAGTTGTTGTCTTTATTGATGGCATCCTCATCTATTCCAAAAGCCGTGAAGATCATGAGCACCATTTGAAGTGATACTTGAAAAGGCTTCGTGAAAATAAGCTATATGCCAAAAGTGAAGAAATACGAGTTACGGCTTGAGGAAGTAGCATTCCTTGGGCACGCGTGGTGTCAAAATATGGAGTATCTGCTGTGACCAAAGAAAGATTGAAGCAATACAAAGTGGGAGCAACCTAAATCGATGGCCAGAAATCGTAGCTTTCAAAACTTTATTTGGTTATTATCGAAGATTCATAGAAGGGTTTTCTCGAATCGCCACTCCATTAACTCGGTGACTCGAAAAGATACAAAATTGGTTGGAATGAGGAATGTCGGAAGAGTTTTCAAGAACTCAAGAGGAGACTCATTTCGGCATTTTTGTTACAGCAATACCATCTGGATCGGAAGGATTTGTCATCTCTGATGATGCTTGAGGCAAGGGTTTAGGATATGTTCTCATGCAACACGGGAAAGTCATAGCCTATGCCTCACGACAACTCAAAGAATATGAGAGAAATTATCCTACTCATGATGCGGGTTGGCAGCATTTATCGCTTTCACACTTAAAATCTAGAGGCATTACGTATGGGGAGAAGGTGGAGATCTTTACGGATCATAAAAGCCTCAAATATTTCTTCACCCAAAGGAACTCAATATCTTAAAGAGCGACATTGGCTTGAACTGTTGAAAGATTATGATCATACCATTCAATACCATCCTGAAAAAGCGAACATGGTAGCTGACGCATTGAGTAGAAGATCATATGCGGGTACGAGTGCGACATTGTCAACGCAAAGGCCCATTTTGTAAGACTTGCAAAGGATGGAAATAGAGATAAAGACTCCAGGGACCCACGTAAAGATGGCAAATATACGAGTAGAACTGACTTTAATCGATAAAGTTAAAGCTTCCCAAGCTACAGACCTGTAGCTGATGCGCATGAAGAAGAAAGTACAAGAAGGTGCTATTCCAGAAGCAAGAATCGATGAAGAAGGAATACTTAGAGTCAACTCCAGACTTTGTATTCCTAACGACTATGATTTGAACTATAAGATCATGATGGAGGCGCACAACACACCGTTTGCAATCCATCCTGGGAGTACCAAAATGTATCGTGATCTTCGACATACATTTTGGTGGAGCAATATGAAAAGAGAGATAGCGGAGTTTATCTCAAGGTGTTTAACTTGTCAACGAGTCAAGGCGGAGCATTAAGTGCCAAAAGGTCCTTTGCAACCATTTGAAATTCCAGAATGGAAGTGGGAGCACATTACCATGGATTTCGTTACTGGTCTTCTCAAGGTTTCTCAAGGAATTGATGCGATTTGGGTCATTGTTGATAGATTGACCAAATCTGCTCATTTCTTACCTATACGAGAAACTTATACACTTGAACGTCTTGCTCGTATTTATATAAATGAGATTGTAAGACTGCAGGGTATGCCAGTATCCATAGTTTCTGATCGAGACCCAAGATTCACTTCACAATTTTGGGTTAGTTTGCAAAAAGCTATGGGCACGGATTTACGATTTAGTTCAGCATATCATCCTTAAACGGACGGACAATCAGAGAGGACTATTCAAACTCTTGAGGATCTATTAAGACTCCGTGTCCTTGACTTAAAAGGAAGTTGGGACAAGTTCTTGCCATTAGTGGAATTCTCCTATAACAACAGTTATCAAGCAAGTATCGGCATGGCTCCATTCGAGGCGTTGTATAAACGCAAGTGTCGTTCTCCAGTATGCTGGGATGAGATGGGTGAAGCAACGTTGTTGGGACCATAATTAGTACATATGACTACAAAGAAGATTTAAATGATCCGCCAACATATAAAAACCTCACAGGATCGATAAAAGAGTTATGTTGATCTTCATCGAAAGGACGTGGAATTCAACGTTGGAGAATATGTGTTGTTACGTGTGGCCCCATGGAAAGGAGTTACAAGATTTGGAGAGAGAGGAAAGCTCAATCCTCGATTCATTGGCCCATTTGAAATCCTTGACCGAGTAGGAACTGTAGCCTATAGACTCGCTTTACCGCCAAGTATGTCTCGTGTTCATAACGTTTTTCACATATCCATACTACGTAAATATGTGGAGGACCCAAATCACATTATTGAGTTAGAACCGGACGAAATAGCGGTAGATTTAACTTATGAAGAGGTTCCTATTCAAATCTTGGATAAGAAGGAACATATTCTACGCTCCAAGGTTATACCTCAAGTCAAAATTTTGTGAAGAAACCACGATGTTGAGGAAATGACTTGGGAGTTAGAATCTGAAATGAAATCAAGGTATCCTCACCTCTTCGTCATACCAGGTATGTACCCTAATTTCGAGGACGAAATTTCATAAGAAGGGGAGGTTGTAAGACCCCAACTTTTATGAATAAAGATTAATTTTCTCTAAATATCATTTTTGAATATTATGGTGTGGATTTGATATAATGTTATACTTGTGGATAATATTTATAAATTTTGCAAAGTAAGCAAGTTGTTATAAAATATTCGTTTGGTCGGGGAATATTCTTTTTATCGGGGAATATTCGTACGATGACACAATCATTGGTGGACCCCATAACAGAATTATTGTCGGAGTTAGAAAACGACAAATTATCTTTTTATAAACAAAATTAACGGCGGAAGTGTTACTGTTAACTGTTGAAATACCCGGTAATAAAGGTACAGTATTACGCGTGGTTGCATAGTAGCACATGGTATTGATTATTGATCCTTACGTGAGAATTCACTCAGTTATACTCAATTATTGCTGCAGTAATTGCTGCATCATATCTCTTATATTATTGATTCAATTATTGTCATAGTATCATCTATATAATATGTTATATTATTAAATCAATAATTGAGACGACAAGTTATAATACTAATGATGAATAATTATTGAAAGAATAAATATGTGTTGATTAAAAATAAAATAATTTGTGGTAATATTTATTCAATCCTTGATGTATATAAGAAGTCTATTATGAGACGTTTGTGGTAAGTTTGGATATTCTATGGGGGCCCATATGTCATCATCTAAGAGTCTCTTCTACCAATAGTAATTACCTTTACCAAACGTCAAACCACTTGTCGTTTCATATTACAGGCGTCGAACCAATTGTCGTTTCACATTACAGGCGTCGAACCAATTGTCGTTTCACATTACAGGCGTCGAACCAATTTTCGTTTCACATTACAGGTGTCAAACCACTTTTGAGTTTTATACCTTTTGAATGCCAAAATCTTGAATCTGATACTTGATGATCTGATGTTGGTAAGCTAGAATATGATCATAACCTATCTTATCACTCTCTTTCTCTTTCCATTTTCGAAATCTTAGAGATAGAAAGCTTTGGTTCAAATGAAACATAAAGTTAGCATTTTTTCTCTCTTTAATCTATATAAATGGCTTAGTTCAATGCATCAAGTTGCTAGGTGGCAGTCCTATCTAATATAAAATAGATATAGAGCACATGGGATAAACATTATAGGGATGACTCACAAAATTTGCAAAATCTTTTACTCAAGTTTAAGAAAGGGCATTTTGGTCATTTCACACTTAATTTAATGGCATACATGTAAATTAGCCAAACCCTTAGGGTTTAGGGTTTGGAAAACCTTAGGGTTTAGGGTTTGCAATAATTTTCTAAAATTTCCAATTTAGGTTTTAAAAATTAACATTTCTAAATTATAATTAGGATTTTCTAATTATATTAAAATTTCTTAATCATAACTTTAATCTTGCTAATTAGGATTAACAATTCCTAATTAAAATCGCCAATTTAGCAATTAGGGTCGTAATTGGTCATTAGGGTTTTAAATCCAGAATTAGGGTTTCTAATAGAAAAATTAATTTTTCTAAAATAGAAATTAGATTTCGTAATTAGATTAGGGTTTCTAATTACTTAAGCTTTACCCTAATTAATCTTATAATTATTTACACTTACGCCATTAAGTTCCCAATCTAGGGTTTTATACACCGAATTAGGGTTTTGAATTCCTGGAACTGAAATTAGGGTTTCCAGAACCAATTTCTTAGAATTCGTAAGAATTTTCTAACTGAACGTTGACGTTCTTAATATAGGTTTAGGGTTTGTTACAGATATCGTTTATCTGGTCAACCCTTGACCCTTCACCACATACTGTACACATATACACAGAACATATTCACTTATTCCTTAATCCTGAATAATTCACCTAAATCTTTCACAGAATTTGAAACCCTCAAAATTCCTTCTCAAAAATATCAAACGCATACACTTATTTTCTGTCTAGGTTCTAATTTCTAACCTTAAATTAATTAATAAAAATTTTAAAAATATTCAAAATTCTCGGGTTGTCACACTATAGGCCATAGTTCCTACTCGATCGAGAATTATAAATGGGCCAATGAATCGAGGATTGAGCTTTCCCCTCTTTCCAAATCTCGTAACTCCTTTCCATGGAGCAACACGCGTAACAACACATGATATGATATTGAATTCCACATCCTTTCGATGAAGAGATCGGACTGACTCTTTTGTCTATCTTGTGAGGTTTTTATCGTTGTCGGATCATTTGAATCTTTTCGTAGTTATACGTACCAACTCCGGTCCCAACAACGTTGCTTCACCCACCTCATCCCTAGCATCTTTGGAAGCGACACTTTCTTCCATACAATGCCTCAAGCGAGTCATGCCGATACTTGCTTGATAAGCTGTTGTTATAGGAAAACTCCACCAATGGTAAGAACTTTTCCCAACTTCCTTTGAAGTCAAGGACACAGAGTCTTAATAAATATTCAAGAGTTTGAATAGTCCTCTCCGACTGCCCGTCCGTTTGAGGATGATATGCCGAACTAAATCGTAAATCCGTGCCCATAGCTTTTTGCAAACTATCCCAAAATCGTGAAGTGAATCTTGGGTCTCGATCAGAAACTATAGATACTGGCATACCATGCAATCTTACAATCTTATTTATGTACATACGAGCAAGACGTTCAAGTGTATAAGTTTCTCGTATCGGTAAGAAATGAGCAGACTTGGTCAATCTATCAATAATGACCCAAATCGCATCTATGCCTTGAGAAACCTTGGGAAGACCAGTAACAAAATTCATGGTAATGTGCTCCCACTTCCATTCTAGAATTTCAAGGGATTTCAATGGACCTTTTGGCACTTGATGCTCCGCCTTGACTCGTTGACAAGTTAGACACCTTGAGATAAACCCCACTATCTCTCTCTTCATATTGCTCCACCAAAATGTATGTCGAAGATCAATATACATTTTGGTACTCCAAAGATGGATTGCAAACGGTGTGTTATGCGCCTCCATCATGATTTTATACTTCAAGTCAGAATCGTTAGGAACACAAAGTCTGGAGTTGACTCGAAGTATTCCTTCTTCATCGATTCTTGCTTCTGGAAAACACCTTCTTGCACTTTCTTCCTCATACGTATCAGCTCCAGGTCTATAGCTTGAGCAGCTTTAACTTTATCGATTAAAGTCGGTTCTACTCGTATATTCGCCCTCATCACATGGGTCCCTGGAGTCTTTAACTCCATCTCCATCCTTTGTAAGTCATACAAAATGAGCCTTTGCGTTGACAATATCGCACTCGTACCCGAATATGATCTTCTACTCAATGTGTCAGCTACTACGTTTGCTTTTCTAAGATGGTATTGAATGGTATGATCGTAATCTTTCAATAGCTCAAGCCATCGTCGTTGCTGCATATTGAGTTCATTTTGAGTGAAGAAATATTTGAGGCTTTTATGATCCGTATAGATCTCCACCTTCTCTCCATATAGGTAATGCCTCCAAATCTTAAGCGCAAAAATGACAGCTGCCAACTCTAGATCATGAGTAGGATAATTCCTCTCATATTCTATGAGTTGTCGTGAGGCATAGGCTATGACTTTCCCATGTTGTATGAGCACACACCCTAAACCTTTGCCTGAAGCATCACTGTATATGACAAATCCCTCTGAACCAGTTGGTATTGTCAAAATAGGTGCTGAAATGAACCTCCTCTTGAGTTCTTGAAAACTCTTCTCACATTCCTCGCTCCAACCGAATTTTGTATCTTTTCGAGTCAGCTGAGTTAATGGAGTAGCAATTCGAGAAAAATCCTTCCACGAACCTCCGATACTAATCAGCTAAGCCGAGAAAGCTACGTACTTCGGTCACTGACTTAGGTTGCTCCCAACTTTGAATTACTTCAATCTTTGCCGGGTCAACAGATATTCCATGATTTGATATTACGTGCCCAAGGAATGCTACTTCCTCAAGCTAGAACTCGTATTTCTTCAACTTGGCATATAACTTGTTTTCATGAAGCTTTTGGAGTATCAGCCTCAAGTGTTTCTCATGATCTTCATGACTTTTGGAGTAAATGAGGATGTCATCAATAAAGACGACCACAAAGTCATCAATAAAGACGACCACAAAGTGATCCAAATATTCCTTGAATACTCGGTTCATCATATCCATGAAGACAGAAGGAGCATTAGTCAATCTAAAAGACATGACTAGGAATTCGTAATGCCCATACCGAGTTCTAAAAATAGTCTTTAGAATGTCATCAGTTTTAATCTTCAACTGATGATATCCAGAACGAAGATCGATCTTTGAAAAGAATTTGCGCCTTGCAACTGGTCAAATAGGTCATCAATGCAAGGCAACGGGTACCTATTTTTGATGGTGACATGATTCAACTCCCGATAATCAATACAAAGTCGCATACTTCCATCTTTCTTCTTCACGAATAGAACATGAGCACCCCAAGGAGACTTACTAGGTCGAATGAAACCGATGTCTAACAATTCCTGCAGTTGGGTTTTTAACTCCTGAAGTTCAATAGGAGACATTCGATATGGGGATTTGGAAATTTGTTTTGTACTGGGTTCAAGGTCGATACCAAACTCGATTTCACGCTCTGGGGTAGGCCAGGAAGTTCTTCAGGGAATACGTTAGGAAATTTATTAACAATAGAAATATCATTCAAATCTGACGTATTTTTGTTTAAATCTGTGACATGGGCTAAGAAAGCCTGACATTCATTTTTTAATAAACGAATAGCTATATGGCTTGATATGACAGTGATTGACTTTAGTGGTTTGGTTGCTTGAATTCGCATAATAGGTTGGTTAGGAATATGAAAGCTAACAACCTTACGAAAATAATCGATTTTTGCATGATGAGTAGTTAACCAATCAATCCCTAAAATCACATCAAATGCAAGTATTTTTAAGGAAATAAGATCGACATGTATTGCAAGGGTACCGATTTGAACCGAACAAGACTTATAAACAGTGGATGTAATAAAGGTTTCTACCAACGAAGTTTCAACAGAGAAGTCAAAGTCTAATTTCTCCGGAGTTAAATTTAAACGTTGAGCGCAAGTAGGAGAAATAAAAGAATGGGTAGAATCAGTATCAAATAAGGTATAAACTTTGCTAGAGTTTATGATTAGCTTACCCATGATCACCTCGTTCGGATTCCTCGCTTTTTGGGAGGTTACGACAAACGCTCTCCCTTGAACTACCGGTTTTGTCTTGTCTGGGACGGCCTTCGATGCCTCCACCCCAGCTGGACTTGACTTCGGTGCACGACAAAATCGGGCAAGGTGACCTTTTCTTCCGCAATTATAACACGCTTTGGATTGTTGTGTACAGTTCGAACTGATATGTCCCTCCCCTCTGCATTTGTAACATATGATTGGCTGCCGTTCCCCTTCCTTAACAACAGGTGCCGGTGATGACGTCTTTCCATCATTGTTGAATCTCCTCTTCTTGAAATTTCCACTTCTATTATCTTGGCCATGATTACCACCGAAATGGTTACCATTTCTGGCATGTTGATTCCCTCCACGTTTGTTGTCACCGCTTCAATGACTGCTACAACTGGTATTATCATTTTGTCGGCTGCTCTCTCTTGGTTGGGGTGACTCGTTATCGCACTCCAATAACCGAGCCCTATTTACAACATCTGAATACAAACACAGTTTGTGAGAAATTAAGTATTGACGTATCTCGGGTTTCAAACCTCTTAGAAATATCTGCGCCATTCTCTCCTCATTATCAACCAAGTGGGACGCAAACCGGAACAACTCGGCAAACTTAGCTTCGTACTGTGACACGGTCATATTGTTCTACTCCAGCTTGATGAACTCTACCTCCTTCATGTGACGAATACTTTCGGGAAAGTACTTGTCGTTGAATAGTTCTTGGAATTTCTCCCATGACATCTTCAATACGGCAGGTTGAGTACGCTTTACAGATTCTCACCAGTAATCTGCCTCTCCTCGCAACATGAAGGTGGCAAAGGGAACCTTTTGCTCCTTGGAGCATCCCAAGACATCCAAGATCTTGGTGATCTGCTTTATCCACGTCTCTGCCTTAAATGGTTCTGGATCTCCAATAAACTCTAGTGGTCCCAGATCCTTGAACTATTTAGCGGTGACCATCCGAGAGTTGCCAGTGTTTCCACCTGCATTTTGAACAGGAGTTGTTCTCGCCTGATGTTGCATGAATTGCATAAAGCCTATGAACATCCCATCGTTCATCACTTGGTCAGCGTTATTGTTTTCCTGATGATTATTCCCATCCTGATGCACATTATCCTGGGTATTGATCGTTGGTGACTCAACGGTCTCATGTGCTTCATTGCTTATCTCAATATTTTCGGATGCCATTATCAAATACTTCCACAAAACAAGGGTTAATTGACATGTCACATATTATCCATATACTCTGACCGACCAATTAAATACCAAATAAACTTAGGTAGGTCATACTAGTGAAGGAATTCCCCGTCTTTCCCTCCCTAGTTCTTGTCTCACATCTCAGCCAGGGATCATATCCCTAAGCTTTGATACCAACTGTGACGCCCCCAAAATAGGTATACATCACCCATCTTGAGTCGTTAAATACTGTCCATCAATGCACTACATGCCAATGAGGATTTTTACCACATCATTTGTAACATTACGGTCATGATTATACCGAATAATCCCTGGTCATAATCATACCAATCAATATTACATCTATGCATGTAAGCCACAAATAACTTTTATCACAATATAAGCATGAGGATGATGACAATGATATAAGAATTCAATTAAAAGAAAGTAAATGATAAAATTTTAAAGATTTATAACTTAATTTATCCAGAATTAAATAATGTCCAAATTGTCAACATGATACTGCTTTGTGGAGTAAAATTCAAGAATAATATTATATCAAAAATGATTTGGACAGCAAAGAAATCAATTTTTGTCATGAATAATTCTCCGGGTAAATATTGCCTGAGTGAATAGTACCCCGTGAATAGTACTTCGGGAATAGTACCCCGTAAATAGTACTTTATGAATAGTACTCGTGAATAGTACCTGTGAATAGTACCCCGAGAATAGTACTTTGTTAATAGTACCCAGTGAATAGTACTTTGTA